>SJYC01051796.1:0-17252 GCA_006408675.1 Madoqua kirkii
TCTTGTTTTTTCAATGATCCAGCAGATGTTGGCAATTTGATCTCTGGTTCCTCTTCCTTTTCTAAAACCAGCTTGAACATCAGGGAGTTCACGGTTTACGTATTGCTGAAGCCTGGCTTGGAGAATTTTGAGCATTACTTTACTAGCATGTGAGATGAGTGCAATTGTGCGGTAGTTTGAGCATTCTTTGGCATTGCCTTTCTTTGGAATTGGAATGAAAACTGACCTTTTCCAGTCCTGTGGTCACTGCTGAGTTTTCCAAATTTGCTGGCATATTGAGTGTAGCACTTTCACAGCATCATCTTTCAGGATTTGAAATAACTCAGTGCTATTTCAAGTGGAATTCCATCACCTCCACTAGCTTTGTTCGTAGTAAGATTTTCTAAGGCCCACTTGACTTTACATTCCAGAATGTCTGGCTCTAGGTGAGTGATCATACCATCATGATTATCTTGGTCATGGAGATCTCTTTTGTGCAATTCTTCTGTGTATTTTTGCCACCTCTTTTAATATCTTCTGCTTATGTTAGGTCCATACCATTTCTGTCCTTTATCTAGTCCATCTTTGCATGAAATGTTCTCTTGGTATCTCTAATTTTCTTGAAGAGATCTCTAGTCTTCTCCATTCTTTTGTTTTCCCCTATTTCTTTGCATTGATGGCTGAGGAAGGCTTTCTTATCTTTTCTTGCTATTCTTTGGAACTCTACATTCAGATGTTTATATTTTTCCTTTTCTCCTTTTTGTTAGCGTATTAGGCATAAACTCTCATTTTATATTGTTGTGGGTTTTGAGCATTTAAAGAATCTAAAGATGTAGAACAGATCTACATCTCTAGAATACCACAGGTTAATTTCAACTTATATTATGCCAAACTAGTTAGAATAAGGACTTCATGACAATATTATTCCATTTATCTACTTCTGATATATTTGTTCTTATTGCCATATAATTTTTGTTTGCAATTATTATAAACCCTACCCTTCATTGCCATTTTTTCCTTAAGACAGTTAATTATTTTTTAAGATGTATAAATAGCACCACAAAATATTACATATTTAATCACAGAATCATCCTTTCAGGCTGTTTATTTTTGTGTATAGATCCATATTTCCATTTGGTATCATTTTTCTGCTGTTTGTATAGTATTCTTCAGTGTGTCCATAGCAGAGTTCTATTCCAGGTGAACTCTTTCACCTTTTCTAAGTATAAAAGAAACAGTGAAAGTGTTAGTCAGTCTATCCTGTCTGACTTCCTGTAATCTCATGGACTGTAGCTGACCAGGCTCCTTTGTCCCTGGGATTCTATAGGCAAGAATATCAGAAGGGGTTGCCATATCCTTCTCCAGGGAATCTTCCTGACCCAGGGATCCAATCCAGTTCTCTTGCATTGCAGGCAATTTCTTTACAATAGTGCCACCAGGGAAGCCTTTCTTTATCTAATAAGTCTTTATTTTACCTTCATTTGAAAGTACTGTGGTTTATTTCTTTTTTTGTGGAATAGAGTTTGAGACTGATGGATGATGTGAATTTTAAGTTATGGGTTGTTGAATGCCTTTGTTTTCCTATAAATATTCTTGTGCTTTGCGTGTTGTGATGCTGTGTTCCTGGGAAACAGTTTAATCTTTCTGAAGCTCGCTTTTGAGATTTATTGGGTAGTGATTAGTTTAGAAATCATTATATTTTATTGCTGAGGCCAAACCCTCGGGGTCCTCTTCTCAGTGTATAAGCTTGAGGTTGTCCAGGTTGAGTGGTGGGAAGAATCCCTGTTCCTGGCACCATCTCTGTGCCAGGTAGTGCTCCCTGTAGTCCTCTTGGGGGGCTCTTTCCCACACCCCCGGCATGTTCCTCAGGAGCCAGACAAACACTCAGCTGACTCGTACTCAAGGGGCCCCTGGCCTGTGTCTGAAGTTCTCTTTCCATACATCTCCTTCTTCCCTGGCCCTGTGTCCTGAGACTCAGCCTGCTTGTTTCAGCCTGGAGTCAGTCTGATACCACTGGGATATCTTCTCTCTGCTCTGTGGACTGCAGACTCTGAAGGCAGCAAACCAGAGTAGGCCTAGGGCTCAAAGAGCTCATTTCTTGTCCTCTCACGGATTATGGTCCTTTGTTGCCTGTATCACAGTGTTATAAAAACTGTCATTTCATATACTTTGTCTGCATTTTTCATTCTTATAGGTGGGAGGTTATACAAATGTCTCAGGGCAGAATAAAATTAACTAAACTCATAACTATTAATAGGAAGGTAATGTTAATTCATGTTAAAAGCTTCTTTTGACAGTAGAAAGATGCCCTCAAATCTCTCCTTATATTTAAGCAATATTGCAAAATTCAGAAGGTTATTTGTTGATCGCAGATTCAAAAGAAACACTAGCTGGAAAACCACTTACCAAGGACAGACTGAAGCACCTACTTCCTATGGAGAGTATCCCCCACCCATCAATAGGCATAGGGGTCAAGACCAGCACCTGCGCTTGCCTCTGGGCAGTGTTTGAATGGAGACTGATCACATTCTTTTATGAAACTCATCTTTATGCCTCTTTGGCTAATAATGACCCTTGATAAACACTTGTTATAAAGTTGCTTCCTGTTTTGCTGTTTGTGTAAACTTAATGACAGAGATCCATATAAGTCACAGTTATGGCTCTGACAGTAAAAAATCTGCCTACAATGCCAGAGACTCAGATTTGATCCCTGAGTCAGAGATCCTCTGGAAAAGGGAATGACAACCCACTCCAGGATTCTTGCCTGGAGGATTCCAGGGACAGAGGAGCCTAGTGGGCTACAGTCCATGGGGTTGCAAGAGTCGGACATGACTGAGTGACTAACACTTTCACCTTCTAGTAGTTATGAGACCCTTGATAAACACTTGTTATAAAGTTGCTTCCTGTTTTGCTGTTTGTGTAAACTATAATGACAGAGATCCATATAAGTCACAGTTATGGCTCTGACAGTAAAAAATCTGCCTACAATGCCAGAGACTCAGATTTGATCCCTGAGTCAGAGATCCTCTGGAAAAGGGAATGACAACCCACTCCAGGATTCTTGCCTGGAGGATTCCAGGGACAGAGGAGCCTAGTGGGCTACAGTCCATGGGGTTGCAAGAGTCGGACATGACTGAGTGACTAACACTTTCACCTTCTAGTAGTTATGTATGGATTGTGAGAGTTGTACCATAAAGAGGGCTAAGCACCAAAGAATTGATACTTTCTAACTGTGGTGTTGGAGAAGACTCTTGAGAGTCCCTTGCATTGCAAGGAGATCCAACCAGTCCATCCTAAAGGAAATCAGTCCTGGGTGTTCACTGGAAGGACTGATGCTGAAGCTCCAACACTTTGGTCACCTGAGTCAAAGGGCTGACTCGCTGATAAAGATCCTGATGCTGGGAAAGACTGAAGGTAAAAGGATAAGAGGGCAGCAGAGGATGAGATGGTTAGATAGCACCATCGATTTAATGGACGTGAATTTGAGCAAACTCCAGGAGACAGTGCAGGACAGAGGAGCCTGGCATGCTGCAGTCCATGGGGTCACAAACAGTCCAACAGGACTTAATGACTGAACAACCACATTTTTTTTCCCACTTGCCTTCAGGTCCTATTAGCCTTGTTCTCCTTAAATAATTTGCGTGTTCTTTAATCTTCTATGTCAATCTCATTTTAACATATAGCAACAGCTTCATTTGCCTAACTTTCATATTGTTGTTGGACTTCTCAATAAAGACTGAAGTGCTTTGGCAAGTTTTTAGGTTTGCTCATATGTCTGTGATTTCCATATAAAATTAATTTACTATTTAGCTGTTTAAATCACACGTATTCTATTTCTCTCTGCTCTCTCCCTCGTACATATGCTCATTGCTGTATACACAGCAACACAATAGTACCTGAAAACTGTGAGACAAAGATATAAATGCCTTCCTTTCTTTCACATACTAATCTGAAGGCATGCATTTTGAAAATCTCACCTATCTCCGAAATCATGGTCCTTTATTCTGTTAAGCTGACAGCTCCTTTATAATTTTAGAATGTCATTTTCTTTCAGATTCATTACTAAGTGTCTTCAGAATAGTTCACACCAACAGTGTATAAGTATGTTATCTGTTTAATGCATTTTCTCTCTTCCACACAATTTACATTGAAATGCTCTTTCTTTCCATGAAACTCTTTAACTGGTAGTTTGTATAAAACATTTTCTATGATGTTTACTTGATCCTCATTATTTCCTGCTACTTCTAAAAATAATTTAAATCTTCTTATCAGTTCCGTTTCACTGTATGTTTATAAGCCTCCCTTGACAATGTGTGATTTGGTTTCTTTATTTAGGATCTTGTTTTTTTGTGTGTGCTACCTTCTGTCTATTTTGAATGTATTATTGCCTTAGAAGTTTACCTTTTCTTTTTATCAAACTCAGGAAGAAATATTGGAAGTTCCTTGATCCATTGCTTCTATTCCTTGTTTTCTAATATAAAACACAGTAGCACAATGAAAATGACTCTGTTGACCGTGTGTGTGTATGTGTGTACACACATGTGTGTGTGTGTGTGCACCTGGGCAGGCGCACTCACTCGCTCAGCCATGTCTGACTCTTTGTGACCCCGTGGACTGAAGCCTACCACCCCCCGCCCGGCTCCTCTGTTCATGGGATTTCCTGTCAACAGTACTGGTACAGATTGCTATTTCCTCCAAGGGATCTTCCCAACCCAGAGATAGAACCTGTGTCTCCTGCGTATCCTGCTCTACTGGCACGTGTTTCACCACTGAGCCACGTGGGAAGCCCTTGTCAACCATATCTGACATCTATTCACTGAGTGGACTTAAGATTTCCTGGCTCACTCACCGAGTTGTGATGAAATAGCCCGTGACATTGAGAACGCTCAGGAGAATCTCAGGGAACTGTAAGCAGATGTACATGTCCAGCCCTGTGATACCCAAACCATTCCAAGCCCAAAGCATTTGACTGATTTTTTGATTACTATCCCAAATTTTGATATTCTCTTCCCTTGCTGCCCTGTTATTCCATTTTCAGTAGCCCAGTTAAACTCTGTTCCAGGCCCTCTGGGTCCACCTCAGCCCTTCATCCTTTCTTCCTGAGGAGCAGCGCTCTGGCCTCGTTCCTGCTTGTCACGGGTCCCGTTACAGACCTCATTTCTAAGCTCCCTGGTTAGGAGAGGTGACCAGCGAGGTATAATTGAAGTAATGAACAGAGAGGCCAGGAAAGTTCCTTGAGACAGCAAATTGAGATGGATCTAGCCTGTATTCCATCCTTTCTCCAGTTTGCTATCTAGAAAATACACGTGATGGCTGCTTAAGGATGAAATTAGATAGTAAAAATGGCAGAACAAAGGTGAAGGTCTGCATCACTCTATGGACTTCAAAGAACATTATGTCAGTCCAGAACTGTCCATTCTGTACCAAAAGACAAGTAAATATGTGTTTAGGCCACTGCGACCGGTATCTGATAATGACGGTCAGACACGATCCTTAATCAAAAATGTTCCCATGTGTGTGGCTTTCTCTGATGCTTGCTGATATTTCTGCTTCTAGTGTAAAAATGTGTGTTGAGTAATCTGCATTTTTGATGCAATGCCTTCAAATACTTCTGACAAACTACTCCCTGCTCAGTAGGGTCTTGAAATTGTAGAATAGTAGTTGAAACTTAGGGCTGACCCAGAAGCCTAAACTTCAGTTCAGTTCAGTCGCTCAGTTGTGTCCAATTCTGCGACCCCATAAATTGCAACATGCCAGGCCTCCCTGTCCATCATCAACTCCCGGAGTTCACCCAAACTCATGCCCATCGAGTCCGTGATGCCATCCATCCTCGGTCGTCCCCTTCTCCTCCTGCCCCCAATCCCTCCCAGCATTAAAGCCTTTTCCAATGAGTCAACTCTTCACATGAAGTGGCCAAAGTACTGGAGTTTCAACTTTAGCATCAGTCCTTCCAATGAACGCGCAGGACTGATTTCCTTTAGAATGGACTGGTTGGATCTTCTTGCAGTCCAAGGGACTAAAGAGTCTTCTCAAACACCACAGTTCAAAAGCTTCAATTCTTCGGCACTCAGCTTTCTTCACAGTCCAACTCAAATCCATTCATGACCACTAGAAAAACCATACCTTGACTAGATGGACCTTTGTTGGAAAAGTAACATCTCTTCTTTTTAACACGCTGTCTAGGTTGGTCGTAACTTTCCTTCCAAGGAGTAAACAGTTTTTAATTTCATGGCTGCAATCACCATCTGCAGTGATTTTGGAGCCCAAAAGAATAAAATCTGACACTGTTTCCACTGTTTCCCCATCTATCTGCCATGAAGTTATGGGACCAGATGCCATGATCTTAGTTTTCTGAAAGTCAAACTTTAAGCCAACTTTTTCACTCTCCTTTTCCACTTTCATCAAGAGGCTCTTTAGTTCCTCTTCACTTTCTGCCATAAGAGTGGTGTCATCTGCATATCTGTGGTTATTTATATTTCTCCCAGCAATCTTGATTCCAGCTTGTGCTTATTTCAGCCCAGCATTTCTCAGGATGTACTCTGCATAGAAGTTAAATAAGCAGGGTGACAATGTACAGCCTTGACATACTCTTTTTCCTGTTTGGAACCAGTCAGGTGATCTGGTATTCCCATCTCTTTCAGAATTTTCCAGTTTATTGTGATCCACACAATCAAAGGCTTTGACATAGTCAATAAAGCAGAAATAGATGTTTTTTTTCTGGAACTCTCTTGCTTTTTTGATGATCCAGCAGATGTTGGCAATTTGATCTCTGGCTCCTCTGCCTTTTCTAAAACCAGCTTGAATATCTGGAAGTTCATGGTTCACGTAAGTATATGCCTCATTTTATCACATTCTATTATAAGTTGTTTCATGTGGTTTCACCATTTGGCTTGGAATAATAACATAGCTATCTCATCCTCACTTTTGCCACCCCCAGCCCCTTAAATGCAATATGCTATATTTATGAGTGAGTTCAGAGATGCTCAGATGAACGAGAGGTCCTGTCTTCTGTGCTGATCTTATCACCCAGTCCCCACACTGGAGAACTCTCAGAGTCCAGTCTCCTTCAATTATGTGGTCTCAGTCCTGTGTCATAACCTGAAGAATGTATCGATGTATTACACCCACCAGTCATCTGGAATGACTTTAAAAATAGCAACCATGATGTACCTGATGAAATTATTATTTTTTCCTTATTCTAAAAATATGTCATTCTGATCCCTTCAGTTTGTTCTGAAACTTTTTAGTTTAGACTCTCATTTTCTAGCACCATCTGGTGTAACATTATATGTTGCAAATAAAACTCTCTCTTTTACTGTATATCTAGTAGTATGACACAGCCATTCATACAACTACACATATTTTACCAGACTTTATTTGATAGCAGGTTCCTAACCGCATCCACTAAAACAGCACCTTCATCACTCATTCTTTTGCTTTTATTCTTTTGTCTTAACAGCACTTACTACAACTTCCATAGTAAACAGTTGTCTGTCTGTCCCTCCTGGGGTTTTAAGTTCTGGGAAAGCACTGAATTTGTCATGTTCAGAGCATATGGGATAGATAGCAATGGCCACATAGCAAGTGATTATTACAGGTATGCTCATAAACTAAATTAGCACAACATCTAGAAGATGAGAGTTAACGAGAATCTTTTAGTGTAGACACAGTAATCTCCATTTGACCGATAATGAAACTAAGATGGATTAAAGCCTCTTGCCCTATCTCAAGCAGGAGGTAAGCTAGAAGCAGAGCTGAATTCTGCCTGGAAAACCTATGCTCTTTGATTGTGTTGGGAGCCGACCCTCCCCAAAGCCTCACTGTCATGTTCAAAGAGTTGTTTCCTTTCTCAGCTGTTTATCATGCTATTCACACTCCTTTAGTTGTGACATCTGGCATTAAACAAGTCTTCTTTATCTTTTGCTTAGCCTTTCATCATTAACGCCTATTTTCACTCTCTTTTCTCTCTGGATCCTGAAAGCTATTAAAGGCACGTCCTTTCTTCCCCCTCCAGTGAATTAAAGGAGGCCTTAAACCTTGCTTTTCCTCGGCATTCTCTTTCGCCTCGCATGATCATAATGAAAATGTCTGAGTCTTTTGGTTTTACACTCCTTTTGCTGTTGTTGAGTTGCTCAGTCGTGTCCAGCTCTTAGCGACCCCATGGACTGCGGCATGCCAGCTTCCCTGTCCCTCACCATCTCCCGGAGTTTGCCCAAGTTCCTGTCCATTGCATCAGTGATGCCATCCAGCCATCTCATCCCCTGATGCCCTCTTCTCCTTCTGCCCTCAATCTTTCTCAGCACTTTTCTCAGCATTGGAAAATGACCTTTCCAATGAGTCAGCTGTTCGCATCAGATGACCAAAATACTGGAGTTTCAGCTTCAGCATTAGTCCTCCCAATGAGTATTAGGGGTTGCTTCCCTTTAGATTGACTGGTTTGATTTCATTGCTGTCCAAGGGACCCTCAGGAATCTCCTCTCCAGCACCACAGTTCAAATGCATCAACTCTTCAGCGCTCCACCTTCCTTATGGTCAAGCTCTCACAACCGTATGTGACAGAAGGCCATTGCCTTGACTCTGCGGACTGTTGTCTGCAGAGTAACGTCTCTGATTTTTAACACGCTGTCTAGGTTTGTCATAGCTTTCTGCCAAGAAGAAAGCGTCATCTGATTTCATGGCTGCAGTCACCATCTGTAGTGATTTTAGAGACAAGAAGAGGAAATCTTACTGCACTCATTATTCTCTTGTATCTACTCTTACCCCTTAAATGCAATATGCTATATTTATGAGTGAGTTCAGAGATGCTCAGATGAACGAGAGGTCCTGTCTTCTGTGCTGATCTTATCACCCAGTCCCCACACTGGAGAACTCTCAGAGTCCAGTCTCCTTCAATTATGTGGTCTCAGTCCTGTGTCATAACCTGAAGAATGTATCGATGTATTACACCCACCAGTCATCTGGAATGACTTTAAAAATAGCAACCATGATGTACCTGATGAAATTATTATTTTTTCCTTATTCTAAAAATATGTCATTCTGATCCCTTCAGTTTGTTCTGAAACTTTTTAGTTTAGACTCTCATTTTCTAGCACCATCTGGTGTAACATTATATGTTGCAAATAAAACTCTCTCTTTTACTGTATATCTAGTAGTATGACACAGCCATTCATACAACTACACATATTTTACCAGACTTTATTTGATAGCAGGTTCCTAACCGCATCCACTAAAACAGCACCTTCATCACTCATTCTTTTGCTTTTATTCTTTTGTCTTAACAGCACTTACTACAACTTCCATAGTAAACAGTTGTCTGTCTGTCCCTCCTGGGGTTTTAAGTTCTGGGAAAGCACTGAATTTGTCATGTTCAGAGCATATGGGATAGATAGCAATGGCCACATAGCAAGTGATTATTACAGGTATGCTCATAAACTAAATTAGCACAACATCTAGAAGATGAGAGTTAACGAGAATCTTTTAGTGTAGACACAGTAATCTCCATTTGACCGATAATGAAACTAAGATGGATTAAAGCCTCTTGCCCTATCTCAAGCAGGAGGTAAGCTAGAAGCAGAGCTGAATTCTGCCTGGAAAACCTATGCTCTTTGAATTGTGTTGGGAGCCGACCCTCCCCAAAGCCTCACTGTCATGTTCAAAGAGTTGTTTCCTTTCTCAGCTGTTTATCATGCTATTCACACTCCTTTAGTTGTGACATCTGGCATTAAACAAGTCTTCTTTATCTTTTGCTTAGCCTTTCATCATTAACGCCTATTTTCACTCTCTTTTCTCTCTGGATCCTGAAAGCTATTAAAGGCACGTCCTTTCTTCCCCCTCCAGTGAATTAAAGGAGGCCTTAAACCTTGCTTTTCCTCGGCATTCTCTTTCGCCTCGCATGATCATAATGAAAATGTCTGAGTCTTTTGGTTTTACACTCCTTTTGCTGTTGTTGAGTTGCTCAGTCGTGTCCAGCTCTTAGCGACCCCATGGACTGCGGCATGCCAGCTTCCCTGTCCCTCACCATCTCCCGGAGTTTGCCCAAGTTCCTGTCCATTGCATCAGTGATGCCATCCAGCCATCTCATCCCCTGATGCCCTCTTCTCCTTCTGCCCTCAATCTTTCTCAGCACTTTTCTCAGCATTGGAAAATGACCTTTCCAATGAGTCAGCTGTTCGCATCAGATGACCAAAATACTGGAGTTTCAGCTTCAGCATTAGTCCTCCCAATGAGTATTAGGGGTTGCTTCCCTTTAGATTGACTGGTTTGATTTCATTGCTGTCCAAGGGACCCTCAGGAATCTCCTCTCCAGCACCACAGTTCAAATGCATCAACTCTTCAGCGCTCCACCTTCCTTATGGTCAAGCTCTCACAACCGTATGTGACAGAAGGCCATTGCCTTGACTCTGCGGACTGTTGTCTGCAGAGTAACGTCTCTGATTTTTAACACGCTGTCTAGGTTTGTCATAGCTTTCTGCCAAGAAGCAAGCGTCATCTGATTTCATGGCTGCAGTCACCATCTGTAGTGATTTTAGAGACAAGAAGAGGAAATCTTACTGCACTCATTATTCTCTTGTATCTACTCTTCGGTCTTCATGATTGATCCTGTAGTTGGTAACAGGTAGTTGCTTTCTGGAATTAGTGGATTTATTTTACATTTTCAGAATATGACCCTTGGTCATTTTATTAAACCAAGGTATTTCACCCAATGAAATGAAAGTTTTTATTTTCCATTCCAAAGCCATTCCAACTACAGTTAGCAGTCTTGGGCTTTGTGTCAATTACTTTGAAATTTTATTGTTTTGACATCTTGTGGATAGAGCTGTCTTTCCTCCAGTCATCTCTCTTGTATTTTTAATTTTTCTTAAACTCTGATGGCTTCCCTACATTTTCTAATAAATTACGTTTTCCATGTTTCCCATTTTAACAGTGCACTTAGCTGAAGGTCAAGAAGCAACAGTTAGAACTGGATATGGAACAACAGACTGGTTCCAAATCAGGAAAGGAATATGTCAAAGCTGCATATTGTTACCCTGCTTATTTAAATTATATGCAGAGTACATCATCTTAAATGTTGGGCTGGATGAAACACAAGCTGGAATCAAGATTGCCAAGAGAAATATCAATAACCTCAGATACGCAGGTGATATTACCCTTATGGCAGAAAGTGAAGAAGAACTAAAAAGCCTCTAGATAAAAGTAAAAGAGGAAAGTGAAAAAGTTGGCTTAAAGCTCAACATTCAGAAAACTAAGATCATGGCATCCAGTCCCATCAGTTCAAAGCAAATAGATGGGGAGACAATGGAAACAATGACAGACTTTATTTCTGGGGGCTCCAGAATCACTGGAGATTGTGATTGCAGCCATGAAATTAAAAGATGCTTGCTCTTTGGAAGAAAATTTATAACCAACCTAGATAGCCTATTCAAAAGGAGAGATGATATTTTGCCAACAAAGGTCCATCTAGTCAAAGATATGGTTTTTCCAGTAGTCATGTATTGATGTGAGAGATGGTCTAAAAAGAAAGCTGAGAGCTGAAGAATTGATGCTTTTGAACTGTGGTGTTGCAGAAGATTCTTGAGAGTCCCTTGGACTGCAAGGAGATCCAACCAGTCCATCCTAAAGGAAATCAGTCCTGAGTATTCATTGGAAGGACTGATGCTGAAGCTGAAGCCCCAGTACTTTGGCCACCTAATTTGAAGAATGGACTCATCAGAAAAGACCTTGATCCTGGGAAAGATTGAAGGCCAAAGGAGAAGGGGAGGACAGAGGATGAGATGGTTGGATGGCATCACTGGCTCAATGGACATGAGTTTGAGTAACCTCTGAGAGTTGGTGATGGATAGAGAATCCTGGGGTGTTGCAGTCCATGGGGCCGCAAAGAGTTGGACATGACTGAGTGACTGAACTGGACTAGCTGAGAACTGCTTTTCCAGTCACACAGTGGCATGGTTTGTCCTGTCTTTCATAAGTCTGTCTTGTTCCGCACATAGTGGCATGCTTTGTCCTCTCTTTCATGTTTGTCTTGCTCCGTCTGTTTTTTAAAATAAAATAACATCCCCTAAAACTATGACTTTTGAGTCCTTACTAAGAATAGGCTTTGTCATCATCATCTCACTAACTTAAATCAGAAATTTTTCAACACTTACTCTGTCAGACAGGCACCATCGATAAGGATTTAGGTGTTTTCTTTCTTCATGATGCGTATTTATCCTGTTTTCCCTGGTGGCTCAAATGGTAAAGTGTCTGTCTATAATGTGAGAGACCTGGGTTCGACCCCTGGGTTGGGAAGATTCCTTGGAGAAGGAAATGGTGATCCAGTCCAGTACTCTTGCATTGAAAATCCCATGGAATGACTTTTGAGTCATTACTAAGACTAGGCTTTATCGTCGTCATCTCACTAACTTAAATCAGAAATTTTTCCCCTCTGAAAGAAAAGAAAATTGTCAACACTTGCTGTCAGAAAGGCACCGTCGATAAGGATTTAGGTGTTTTCTTTCTTCATGATGCATATTTATCACGTAAGTCAAATTTTGACCTGAAACTGTTTTATAGGTATATATCAATTTTCTCTTCAAAAACATGCTTATACCTAAAATAAAACCCTGTGCTCTGAATTGAATTATATTGCCTGAAACTCACCCAACTGCATAAGCCCTCTGTGTCCTCACTTGTCTGTTCTCTCAGGTGACCTCATGGTTTCCCATGGACACTCTCCCTGCCTGGAGCCTCATCTGAGCCCCCTGTCACCCCCACCACTTGGCACCTGCTCTCACCCTCTGCTCCCCACCACTGTTCACTCCCTCCACTTTGCCTGCTGTGCAGCTCCTCTGCCTCTTGGCTGTCAGGTGGTTACCAAACCCAATGCTTCAGCGTGGTCCCCTATTTCTTTATGTTTTACCAGACTCCCATTTTCCAGCAAAAACCAAAGCTTGGAGAAAATTTTCTTGACTTGATACAATCAAGCCCCTCCAGGGGTTTTCCAGCTGTCATCACCTTTTTTGTCCAATTTGCTTTTCAATATTTGATTTCAAAAGTCCTCATCTTCTGACCATTGCCTCTCATGATTCTCTTCCTCAGATGTTCAGCTCAGATTCACAGGTCCTAACACTCATCCTTTAACCTGGATCTGGCTGGATGATGTTGTTGTTGTTTAGTTACTAAGTCATGTCCTATTCTTTGTGACCCCATGGACTGCAACACATCAATCTCCTCTGTCCTCTGCTACATCTCAGGATTTGCTCAAACTCACGTCCATCAAGTCAGTGATGCCATCCTGTCATCTCATCCTCTGTCACCCCCTTCTCCTGCCCTCAGTCTTTCCCAGGATCAGGGTCTTTTCCAATGAGTTGGCTCTTCACATCAGGTAACCAAAATAATGGAGCTTCAGATGGAGCATCATTCCTTCCAATGAATATTCAGAGTTTATTTCCTTTAGTATTGACTGGTTTGATCTCCTTATACCGTTTTAAAAAAGCAGAAACCAGGCAACACTGCATTTCATTTTGCTATTTGATCAATTTAAAAAGTAAGCAAACATTCTGAATGGTGAACATAATAAACTATTTTGTTTGCAATTCTTTTGAATACAAATCTCAGGATGTTACAGATTTTTTCCTTCTTTAAATTAGTATAATGGAATTGGTAAATGAGCAGACTGGGTAGTAAATTCTGTAGCCCTTGACAAATTTCTGTTTAATCCCTACAGCTATGGCATCAATCAGGTCAAGCAGTAATATTTCCAAATTAGTATTTCATTTAAAAGAGAAAACACATGCTAGGGTTTTCTTTCACATCTGCTTCCACAGTCTCATCAGTTTAGCAGACTGAATACAAATCTCAGGATGTTACAGATTTTTTCCTTCTTTAAATTAGTATAATGGAATTGGTAAATGAGCAGACTGGGTAGTAAATTCTGTAGCCCTTGACAAATTTCTGTTTAATCCCTACAGCTATGGCATCAATCAGGTCAAGCAGTAATATTTCCAAATTAGTATTTCATTTAAAAGAGAAAACACATGCTAGGGTTTTCTTTCACATCTGCTTCCACAGTCTGATCAGTTTAGCAGACTGGGATTATGATGAGGAAGGATCACATGAGAAGAGTTGAGAGAAACTGTTTGCTATTTCTGAGCTGTAACATCTAGAAATTAGTTTTAGGTGCAAGATACAAATGATTAAAAAAAAAAAAGAGTCTGTTGTAAATAGCATGTCACCTTTTTCTCAATAGCCGTGCTATTTTCAGTTCTTTGTAAGTACTCAAACAGACACTGAAGGTAAAATAAGCATATATCCAATTAGGCAACATCTCTAAAATCCCTTTATAGTTACTTTATTCCTACTTCTTAATATTGTGTCTTCAGCCCCTTTAATGTACTTATTTTTTAGACCCCTTTTTCTTGTCACTCTTGGATAACTGCTCTGTTGGATCAGCTGTTTGTAAAAAAAAAAAAAAGGTAATTCAATAACTCAGAACTCTATAAGAAAGTACTTCTTAGGAAGTAATTCTCTATCATGTCTTTTAGAGTATATGCACAATTTTAAAGGTTGAAAAGTCAATTTATGATTATCAGTATTCCAAACTAAACTTTGTGAGAAAGCAGTTGACAGGTTCTGCTAAAGCTGTGTTCATTCTATCATTAGTCATGGAGTTTCTGAATAGAATCACTCACTCATCTACCTTGATTGTAGTGAGTATATATTAGCTTCTGCATTTTATAAGAATCGCATGTAACTACAGGACAGATGGACAAATCTCAATTTATTTAAAAAATTAGCAGCCACTTTTGCCCCTGTACTTAAGACTTGTCAGTGATCTTTTGAAAAAACAAACAAACAAAAGTGGTGATTCATTTCTGTACTGCATATGGGATTTGATTTCAGTCCAAATAAATGAATGATTATTGACATCTTCATCTACAATGTTGTGCTCCTTGATTATCCTGAAGGTGTCAATTGATTTTCACCTGCAAAATTCAGCTCTTACAAATAAATACGCTTTAGGTGTTGCATGTTTAAAAATTTGGAAAGACCCTTTCCTTCTTCAAATTGAGCCTTTTCTCTGCTTCACATCCACAGACACTGTAACTCCTCTTCAGCTCTCTTTCAGCTGTGTCTACTGACTCTGAGGGGAGTTCTTCTTCCCAACAGGAGGCTTTGGACCATAGTCATTAGAAGGACATGAGCCAGCTTTGAGCTTAGTTTTAATCACTGTTAATGAAGGTAATGATTTAGTGGGTGGAAAGAAATTAGTACCAGAAAGAATGATTAGACCTTACATGAGTTTCATAACCAATCTCCTTAGAAGCTTTTTCTATGTCCCTGCTGATCCATTTAATTCCATGTTTGGAAATTATCCTGAGAATAAAGAGAGATTGAAAAACCCTCAGACCCAAGGTTTATTTAGGCAATTTTTTAAGAGCTATAAAATTTTAATTTTATTTTTGCTAATTCAAAAATAAAATGTCTGTCATTAAGGTTAAAAATGTTTAATGCTAGAAATAGGAGTTTCTGGATAATGATAAGCTGTGTATGTTCTAGTGACACCTTCAGATTTTTAGAAAAGCAAAACTTACTGGTAGAGAATCCTCACTGCAGATCTGGGAAGAATTTATCATGGCCAAAACAAACAACTACTTCTATTACAAGATGTGTAGTATTCTTCCTCCTTGTCCTGTAAAGCCTTCTAAGAACCTCACTCTGCCTTGCAGATTTCTCAACTAGTCAGTTCAGTTCAGTTCAGTCACTCAGTTGTGTCTGACTCTCTGTGACCCCATGAATTGCAGCACGCCAGGCCTCCCTGTCCCTCACCAACTCCCGGAGCTCACTCAAACTCACGTCCACCGAGTCAGTATGCCATCCAGCCATCTTATCCTCAGTCATCCCCTTCTCCTCCTGCCCCCAATCCCTCCCAGCATCAGAGTCTTTTCCAATGAGTCAACTCTTCGCATGAGGTGGCCAGAGTACCAGAGTCTCCTTCCAAAGAAATCCCAGGGTTGATCTCCTCCAGAATGGACTGGTTGGATCTCCTTGCGGTCCAAGGGACTCTCAAGAGTCTTCTCCAACACCACAGTTCAAAAGCATCAATTCTTCAGTGCTCAGCTTTCTTCACAGTCCAACTCTCACATCCATACATGATTACTGGAAAAACCATAGCCTTGACTAGATGGACCCTAGTAAGCAAAGTGTCTCTGCTTTTGAATATGCTATCTAGGTTAGTCATAACTTTCCTTCCAAGGAGTAAGCATCTTTTAATTTCATGGCTGCAGTCACCATCTACAATGATTTTGGAGCCCCCCAAAATAAAGTCTAACAATGTTTCCACTATTTCTCTATCTATTTCCCATGGAGTGATGGGACTGGATGCCATGATCTTTGTTTTCTGAAAGTTGAGCTTTAAGCCACCTTTTTCACTCTCTTCTTTTACTTTCATCAAGAGGCTTTTTATTTCTGTCGTCAGAGTGGAAGAGTGATAACAAACATTCAGAAGGCTGATTTCAATGCTAAATAACTCAGCAAACAAAACAACTTTGGAATAGCTGCAAAGGCCAATCCTTGCCTCAGGGTCTCCAACTCTTAGTATTGATGTGCCTGTTCTTTAGTCAATAAGTACTATCCAAGTCTTTGTGACCCCATGGACTATAGCCCACCAGGCTCCTCTGTCCATAGGATTTCTCAGGCAAGAATATTGGAGTGGGTTGCCATTTCCTTCTCCAGGGGATCTTCCTCATTCTAGGACTATGTCTAGGACCTGTGTCTTTTGCATTTCAGGCAAGTTCTTTTCCACTGAAGCACCTGAGAAGTCTGTGTTCTTAGTATTATCTCCAAGATTAGTTTTTCATAAAAGAAGAGGCAACCCTCTGAGCTTATGTGGTTGGGACAGCCTCTGAACTCAAAATAATTGGGAAACAAAGGACTTCCTTGGCAGGACAATAGTTAACATTTCACCTTCCAATGCAAGGGGTGTGGGTTTGATTCCTGGTCAGGAAGATCAGATTCCACATGCTTTGTGGCCAAAAACTAAAAACATAAAGTGGAAGCAATATTGTAACAAATTTAATAAAAACTTTAAAAATGGTACACCGGGTGGGTGGGGGAGGCAATAGGGAAACAAGTTGCTATGAGTTAATATTTCTGTTATATTAAGCAGGAACTGAGAAAGCAATGGCACCCCACTCCAGTACTCTTGCCTGGAAAATTCCATGGATGGAGGAGCCTGGTAGGCTGCAGTCCATGGGGTCACTAAGAGTTGGACACGACTGAGTGACTTCACTTTCACT
>SJYC01051797.1:0-14066 GCA_006408675.1 Madoqua kirkii
TTTTTTTTTTTTTTAGTTTTTCAGGAGAGCCAAGCACAGAAAGATCTAAACAATATCTGAGTAATTCTTTTGAGCACTGTGAGATGTTTGTGTTATATAATTTCTAATTATAAATAATTATAGATTGTTACTAACTATATATTGGGGCTTTCCAGGTGTCTCTAGTGGTAGTCTGCCTGATAATGCAGAAGACATAATAGACACAGGTTCCATCCCTGGGTTAAGAAGATCTCTTGGAGAAGGGCATGGCAACCCACTGCAGTAGTCTTGCCTAGAGAAACCCATGGACAGAGGAACCTGGCTGGCTAAAGTCCATTGGGTTGCAAAGAGTGGGACATGGCCGAAGTGACTTAGCACACAGACACAAAATGGGTGTGTTATTTAATTGTACATAATTATATAAATATCTATACATGTAATGTCTTTTATTTGGAGATGACAATACCCTAGTATCTCCTCAAAACCAATGGTAAGTTTCAGTCTTCTCCCTTCTTTCTCCACAACATGACAAGCTACAGTTTCACCTAATTGCACATTTGTAACCAATTGTTTTGAGATGCCTTGTCTATGTCCTTGACTTTTGCTATGAACAAAATCCTCTGGAGAAGATGTGTCTGAATTTGCTATCCTTTATCACGACCTCTCTTGTGTATCCTGTTGGGGTCCCTCCAGTCTCACCATTGCCGGCCTGTGTCTATGTCTTTTCAGAACAGTGCTTCTTGATCAGGGTGTTGTTGGAGTTAGTGGAGCACAGGAAATGCAACAAAAAAGGTTCCTACTCTTGTTTGATTTTGTAATGTGGATTTGGAAGGTAAGAAATTAAATTGTTTACATACAAAAATACCAGTATTACGATCTTCTTGACTAGTAGGTATCCTTGTGCAAGTTGATGGCATTCAACTGGGAGGGTTTCTGTTCATAAAAACTAGTCTTGGTTATAGATGGTGGAGAAACAGTGGTTAGGCTGGTCTGTGCTCTGAAGCCAAGATAATGACACTTAAATATTATATTCAATGTGAAAAGACATTCACTCTCAACACTTTTTCTTCATTGCTACTAGTGGTATCGTGTGTGTGTATGTGTGTATTTTTCTTCCTTAACAAATTCTCCTGAATATGTTTTGATCCATTATGAAAATCTAAATGCTGTCATTTCAGTTGCTTTTTATCCCTTGAGTGAGGGGAATGCTAATTAATGAATTACTCCCTAAGTTATCAACTGTTGTAAACATTTTAAATTGCATATCTGTTGTTTATTCTGGTACTCCATTATAGTCTGACTTAAAGTTGCAGAGCACAGTTCCATGTAGGCTCTGCCCAGTGGAACTTGGATAATTCCCTGGGAGCGGGGGATAGATAGCCACATAATGGACCTGTAGTTTCTAGCTGAGACAAATACAATGGGAGAAGGAATTGTTTTTCTCTGAGAGCAAAGGACAAACTTGACCTGGAAGTGCTTGTTGGTGTGGGCTTGGCTTCAGCATCCCATCTAAGAAGTATTTCCTGGTTTGCAAACTTTGACCTGAGAGCAAAGTAGCTGAACTTTGCCTGTGTAGAAAATATGTAACCACAGTTTTTATTTTTGTTTTTTAATTTTCAAAACAGAAATCATGACCCAACTTACCCATAAGCACTCAGGTTTTGAAATCTCATTTTAAATAAATAGTCTGAGAATAATACCATAATTTCAGAGCAATGTTGAATGCAAACATTCAAAAATATCTATGCAATGATATGAAAATCATTGTGATGTTTATGGGCAATACACAAAGTTACTGTTAATACTTATTGTGGTTTGCTGTCTAGATAATTAAAAGAGATGCTAAATTTTAGTTAAGGGTTAGTGAAAACAAATATATGATTATATCCCTGCTTTGAGTTCACTGACCTAGTGAATATATTCCTGAAGAACTAAGTTAAGTAATATTGATGGAGAGAATGTAATGGTACTTTCTTAGCTTAGCTTACCCAAATAAAGAACATCCACAATCTGATTCAGTCTCTAGATGGTTATCACATACATAGCTCTGGGATATTCTTAGTACTTTTATTCATGTTTATCTTTATACTCAGATGAACAGTATCAAATGTAGAGTTCCAACACCCCATGCCATTGAAAATCCTACATAGGACACTTTTTATTTCCCAAGACAATTTCTAGAAACTTAGTTTCAAGTTTATCAAATTGTAAGAGAGACTTCCAGACATATTTTATTTCAAAGAAGGTGCAACCAATTGAAAAAAAGTACCTTAAATTTAAAAAACAGTATAAAACATATAGTGATTTTTAAGACAAATCATGTCTTAATCTCAAAGACAGCTGTTCTTTTAAATGTGGGACGTGCAAATTTAAAAACTTGAAGATTTTCAAATAGTGTTTATTGAGACTTATGGAGTGCTATGTAATATGCTAGCTATTGTAAACCTCACAGAATTCTGCAGGATGAAATGAAGGAGCCTGATTTTTCAGATGTGGAGTGAGTGATAGTCCCTCAGTCGTGTCCAAGTCTTTGTGACCCCATGGACTATAGCCCACCAGGCTCCTCTCTCTGTGAATTCTCCAGGCAAGAATACTGGAGTGGGTTGCCATTTCTTTCTCCATATAGATGTAGAAACTAAGATTTTCTGACTCCAGTGGGGTGATTCTGACTCTTAATGTTAAAGCATTTAATAGAGGCCATATCTCAGGGCTTGGGGTTAATGCTATTATAGAAAAGAACTAAGTAGGCAATAGCATATGGCCAGACACAGAAAACTCCTTCTATTGGAGTTATTTTGTAACAGAGACCTCTTGGGGGAGACCCATATTGTAGGTCCCTACAATTAATATCAATTATGAGCTCAGCTGGTAAAGAATCCACCTGCAATGCAGGAGACCCCTGTTCCATTCCCGGGTTGGGAAAATCTGCTTGAGAAGGGATAGGCTTCCCATTCCAGTACCTTGGACTTCCCTGGTGGCTCGGCTGGTAAAGAATCTGCCTGCAATGTGGGAGACCTGGTTTCAGTCCCTGGATTGGGAAGATTCCCTGGAGAAGGGAACAGTTACCCACACCAGTGTTCTGGCCTGGAGAATTCCATGGACTGCATAGTCCATGGTGTCACAAAGAGTCAGACATGACTGAACGAATTTCACTTCACTTTTCACGTGAAACATCAAGAGTTCTCTACAGCTGTTCTCCTTTGTTGATGATGCATTTACATTTATTTTTACTTGGCTGAGGGACTTTCTGGTGACTCCCTCTTCCGACGTGTTAATCTGCTTTGTCAGCTAGACGCTGAGGTATGTGTGGTGAACAGTCAAGGTGCCCCTGAATGTTGAAGGCAGGTCTGGCATTTCTCCTGGCAGCTCCTCCAGTTACTTTTCTTTGTTCAAATCCATCAAGCTCCCAGTAGGGAGAGGTCCCTCTTTTGTCCCTTTATTGACCCTCACTCTTAGGAGATTCCATCAGTCCTTTTGGACTCAGCTTTCTACTTCTAGGCATCACCTTCTCAAATTTGTAACCTTGCCTTTGGTTCCAGATGCACATATGTTACTTCCTAATTACTTTTGCTTGATATACTATTAATACTGTTTTCCTTTAACCAAGCATATTAACTTCTACCCCCAACTGTACTCCCTTTCAGTAGATGTAACTATCAACCTTGTCAGAAAAGTCATGTGTTAGGAATCTTCTTTAATTCCTTTTCACTTGGCTTTCTCCTCCAAATATCCACCAACCATCCTGGCAAGTCTGCACCAAACGTATCTCAACAGATTTGAATTCTCTCCATCTCAATTACTGGCCACCTATTCATGGATGACCAAATTCATTCTTTTCAAGAAATATCTACTCTTTCAGTAGATGTAACTATCAACCTTGTCAGAAAAGTCATGTGTTAGGAATCTTCTTTAATTCCTTTTCACTTGGCTTTCTCCTCCAAATATCCACCAACCATCCTGGCAAGTCTGCACCAAACGTATCTCAACAGATTTGAATTCTCTCCATCTCAATTACTGGCCACCTATTCATGGATGACCAAATTCATTCTTTTCAAGAAATATCTACAACAGGGACTAATACTCAGTAGATATCAGATACCGTTCTATCCAGGTAGGGCACTGAACAAAAACAAGCCTAGACTCTCACTGAGCTTACAATAAACATTTTTGTCACTGTTGTTTAGTTGCTGAGTTGTGTCTGACTCCTTTCTACCCCATGGACTGTAACCCACCAGGTTCCTCTGTCCATGAGGTCTCCCAGGCAAGAATACTGAAATGGGTGGCCATTTCCTTTTCCAGGGGGTCTTTCTGACCCAGGGATTGAACCTGAGCCTCTTAAATTTCCTGCATTGACAGGAGGATTCTTTACCACTGAGCCACCAGGGAAGATGCAAACATTTATTGACCTCTTCTGTTTGCATACTGTATAGCAGTAACTCTCTTGGGAGAAAGAGTATATTACAGTGTATTTTGTTCTCTGTGTAAATTCAACTACTGATTATTCCCGTGTCTTTGAACATAACACTGTAGAATCCAAGTTCTGTCCAGTCACTGAACTTCTAGGTTTCACATAGGTTGCAATGAATTATTACCAGGTGAATCATAACCCAAAACACAGATGTTCACAGCATTTAAACTGTTCTTTAAGGATTAATAGAACTTGCCATGAATAATAACAGCACTTGATCCACGGTTATTTCAATTATATGTCATTTATGAGAACTGTCTTGTTATAATACTCTTTCCTCTATTCTTTACAGCATGATTGTTTCAAAACTATTTGCATTGTTGCTTATTCTCAAAATGTCTTGTTAACAAAAAGACTTAGGATTTTGAATGTCAGTCAACCTAGAAAACATGTTGAGTTTCACTGTTTGAGATCAGACGAACAATAAAAACATTAGATCAACTTTTGCAAAAAAAAAAAAAAATAAGAAACTTATATAAGTATCTTAGCAGAAGTGTTTCTTTTTTATTTGGCACCAATGGGATTTAACAACTATTAGCATTTTGATAAACACGACTTTTTTCCTTTTTCATAAGAAGCACAAAAGCTAGTAATTTGATAAGGCAAAAAACAATATTTGCATTTAAAATTATATTCTCTAAAATTTTTTCTACTAACCTTTAAATTACTTTGGTTAGTTCTGGAAATGATGGATCAAGCAATAAATTAATCCTTAATAGAGGATCAAAGCAAATTTTAAAATCTGAGAGTAAATGTTAATTTTGAAATAAAGAAACTATCAGAAATTTAGTGTTTTACTATATATCTCTATAGCAGTATAATTTTAATTAATAAATAACATTATGCTTCAGTTCAGTTCAGTTCAGTTCAGTTGCTCAGCTGTGTCCGATTCTTTGCGACCCCATGAACCGCCAGGCCTCCCTGTCCATCACCAACTCCCAGAGTTCACTCAGACTCACGTCCATTGAAGTCAGTGATGCCATCCAGCCATCTCATCCTTGGTTGTCCCCTTCTCCTCCTGCCCCAATCCCTCCCAGCATCAGAGTCTTTTCCAATGAATCGACTCTTCACATGAGGTGACCAAAGTACTGGAGTTTCAGCTTTAGCATCATTCCTTCCAAAGAAATTCCAGGGTTGATCTCCTTCAGAATGGACTGGTTGGATCTCCTTGCAGTCAGGATCCTAATAAAGATTATATTGACCAAATTACAAAAGACAGTCACATGAGTATGATCATTAAAGCTCTTCAGATAATATTTATTTTTCATTTTATTTGGATATTTATTTTAAAAAGTTCTTCATATGTTAATGCTTGCATAGACCAAATTGTTAAGCTTTATAAGATATTGTTTCAGGGTGACTTGCTATTTTACAAAATGTGTACATTCTAACCACATTAATTTCCATGAAAATAAAACTTCCCCAATTTTATGAAAGAGAAAATGTAGCAGAAATTCAGCAACCCATGGCCTAGCATAGTGGTGGTGGTGGTGATTTAGTTCCTAAATCATGTCTGACTCTTTCGATCCCATGGACTATATATAGCCCGCCAGACTCTTCTGTCCATGGGATTCCCAAGCAAGAATACTGGGTGGGTTCCATTTCCATCTCCATGACACAGGCATTGAGCCCTTATTTCTTGCATTTCAGGTGATCTCCTGTGTTGCAAGCGGATTCTTTATCATTTAGCCATGAGGAAAGCCCCAAAGCCTAGCATATAAATATCAAAAAGTAAACCAGAATTCCTCCCCTTATTTCAAATACTTATTGTTCTTGCTATTGGGAAGTAATCTTATTTAATCGTTAGTTTCCTTAGAATGCCTCACCTGGTGCCTCACAGGTATTCAGAGCTTCATAACTGAATAAAGGAAATATTGAAATTAAATAAAGGAAAACATCTCATGTTAAATTAATTATTTCCATGAGTTATTTACACTTTCAGATGATTTTCTTTTATTTTGTTAAATTCATAGAACACCATTTTGAATGGCAAGAGGGCCATGCATGTTCCTTTATAATTTTAAACAAAGTTACTAAATCACAAGATGATCGTGGTCATTTGGACTTTCTGTTTTCAATTTCATTCTATTTTTACTTCTACAGTGTTTAAAATAGCTTAATATTATAAATCTCAAAAAATGTGATTATGGAATGGACAACAAAGAGTTATTTTTAACTTTATTAGTTTAATGGTTACATTATGTTTTTTCAAGAAACTATTTAGTCTTTAGAGATGCAAGTGTCATGTATAGGGGTAGAAGAACGTGATATCTCCGATTTGCTTTAAAATTACATTATCGACAAATCAGTAAAAGAAAAATTAGATATTTGAATCAAATGTAACCAAATTTTGAAAGAAATTGATTCACAGTAATAGGCATATGGGATTCATTATACTGTTCACTCTAATTTGGGGCCTGATTTCTTTTTCAAATTGAAGTCTAAAACATGTATTTAAGTGTGGTCATTAGAAAACTTTGACAGCTATCCCCAAGTAGATTAGATGCAAGTGTCATGTATAGGGGTAGAAGAACGTGATATCTCCGATTTGCTTTAAAATTACATTATCGACAAATCAGTAAAAGAAAAATTAGATATTTGAATCAAATGTAACCAAATTTTGAAAGAAATTGATTCACAGTAATAGGCATATGGGATTCATTATACTGTTCACTCTAATTTGGGGCCTGATTTCTTTTTCAAATTGAAGTCTAAAACATGTATTTAAGTGTGGTCATTAGAAAACTTTGACAGCTATCCCCAAGTAGATATAAAATTCATACACATTTGGGACTAGAGAAAGGAATTTACTAGTACCAAAGGTGGGAATGCAAAAAAAAATAAAAACAACAGAAATTGTGTCTGAGACGTGAGGGTATACCCAGGGAATCAAACATTTCCTTAATATAAGTTCACAGCTACATTGTAAAGCCCAATCAGAGTGAAACAATCCTTGCTTGTGAGAGAAATGGATATCTGAGAAAAGGGAGCCGTGTGTTACCTGGGAGCATGTGAAGCCCAGGGTAAGTGGTGCCACTGAAGCCTAGTGTTTTCAGCCACTGTGTTTGCTTCCTGTTCCTCTTACAGGCTCTGAATCTATAATTCGTTTTCCTGTTAGACATGATGGAATTTAAACAGACACATTGTTTCATAGCACTCATTTAAATAACTCACAGCAACCAAAATCCTCTTGGAGTAACTTTCAAGAGAATTTTGAGACCAGAATCCAGATTAGACGTAGCACTTGCTTTACAAGATGTTCAGGCTCCTGATGACAACAGCCTTGGTTATGAGAGGCTAATTCTGCATCACGAATTATACTAAAGACAGTTTTTCACTGTGCCACTTGGTACTCACAAAAGACCTACCACAGAGGTTCTCTTTTAAGAGTTGTTTTATAGAGGATGATTGATGAAAAGTTGTTCGTATTTAGTCCATATAACATGATGAGTTTGCAGATAAGTTTACACCCATGAAACCAAGTGATAATAAATATCAGTTCCCATTTTCCAGATGAGAAAATTAAGAAAATGTAGAGAAGTTAAATGACTGTCCCAAATTCTCATCACTAGTAAACAGAGAAAGTGAGGTCAAGCCACACCTGCCCATGGTCAGTGTCCAGATTTAACTATTCTGAACCAGGAGAACATCCCTGGACCAATGATGAGAACTGACTTGCCCATCTCACTAACCATCACTAATTATAGTTTTTGTTTCTTTTCTTTTTCTTTTTTTTTTTTAAGGCAAATCTCCCCCAGTTAACCACATTGCTGAATTACATTTTCTGTGGTACTAGTTATCTCTTTGGTTTCAACTGTGCATAATTATTCTCCATCTTATTTTGATCTACCTTCTTTTTCTGTCTCATGGCATCACCCTCAACTATTCTGTACTGGATAGAATCAACCTCACAAAAGACCTTTCTCAATCTATAGCCAAATGCAAACAGCTTCTCCACTTCAGTAAAAAGTGAGTACACTGATGTGGAAACTACCTTTCAGGAAAAAAAATTTAAAAGCTCTACTTTTTAAAGTGTCCTGTGCATGTGAAAGCCTTGGATGTCTACAACCCAGAAAGCTTAATTAGGGTTATATTTGGAAGAACTGGAGGATATACTTTAATTAGATAGCTTTAAAAATGTTTCTTATTACAATGTTGTATTCACACGTAAGTCCTCAGGTATGGTATTTATAACTTGCCACAAACTCAGAAAAAGAGGAAGACATTTCTAGAACAGTAAAATGATGGATCATATGAAACACTGAATTCTGCTTCCTGTGTTACCATTAACACAGGCTGGGTGAAGAGAACTCAGACCTCAGTGTAATATTTTTGAAGCTACCTCTGATTTTATAATGATTTCATTTTTTTAAGCCTTAAAATTAGTTTCTATTTAAAAATATCATAAATGTAAAGATAAAGAGATTCATATCAGGTTGAGTCAGTGAATATTTCAATTTTAATTAACAGTAAAAAGAGCTGAAAAAATAAAACAATAAATAAAAATAAAACAAATGACTAAAATAAAAAGCTTAAGTAACTGAAAAACATGTAGCATGCCTAAACTAGCTTCCATTAAAAGTCAACAGTATTCATGATGAAAGCAACTGAGATTACTTCCAAATAACTTGAACAGTTATCAAATAAAGTTCTGTGCATGTTTGGTATATGTGTGTGCATGCACTTTGTGTCTGGGTCAGAGAAACGAATGATAGAATAACTAGTTCTGACTAGCCAAACACATATTCAATAAAAGATTCTGAAGGCAAGGCAATTTCTCAGACAGAAGGTAAAATCAGAACTCCTTGGTGGCAACAGTTGTATTTCTATTTCTAAGGTACAGACCAGGTTAATCCTGGCCCCTGTTTTATAAGTATTTGAAAAAAATATATAACAAAACAAACAAAAAGAAAACACTTTGTTTATTCCAATAGGTACTTTTTTGTTTTTCCTTAAGAAAAAAAAAAGTAAAACGAGTTCATCTAACTCAAGTCAGTCTGGTGTTGAGAGAACAATAAAGTCTTCAGAAACTTTCCTTTTGATGTTTCCCGATTAAACACTTATGCCTACTTAATCTTTCAATGTTAGGAAGATCAAGATTTGTCTGATCAACATAGGAAGGCGACTTTGAGGATGGAGAAGCTTGTAGTGTTAAATCCCAAACTCACAATCCTTTGAGGGTGGAGATATCACATAGGTAAGTAATTGCAATGATTTTATGATAACTAAAACACTAAAGAAGCACCTGATGAATTTACTTAATGGTCTCTTTTTGTCAGTGGATCAACTAAGAAGGATAGCTTTTCAGTTATAAGAATGTTAGGAGAAAATGCATAGAAAAATCAAAATAAAAAGCTGGTTATAAGCTTGCTTCGGAGTGGATTTCCTGGTTAAGAGAATTTTTACACCTCAGCAGCTGTCTTGGACAAAACATTTCTCTTCTTCATGCCTCCCTGTTCTCCACTATAAAAATAGGGCAGTGATGGTGCCTAGACTTCTGGGTTTTGTGAGCATTCAACAAATTACTCTTTGGAACATACTTAGCAAATGGTCTGTAGCATAAGAAGTACTCAGTAATTGTAAAATTTTCTTTTTTAATGATGCATTTCTAACAACTGATACTAAGTTATCTGCTGATAGGGTTTGCAAATGTTGAGAATTTAGACCTTCTCTATCCTAAATACATTTTTTCAGTTGCTTATTGCCCTGGCTATTCATTTATAGAAAGTCTGTATTTTTTCTTCTTTTCAGCATAAGGCTTATATGGAAAATCAGGAGATTCTCAGCTCTGTCCCACATGCTAGTGAAAACCTGTTGAATCTTTTCTTGTCTCCGCCCCTCCATATTAGTCATTTAATATTCAATAAATTATTTGAAGGTAAGGTACTTAACATCATAAATGTTTGTTCATTTTGCTTATGTATGACCAGGATCATGGCAGATATTCAGCAAACCCTTGTTAAATGGATGGTGTTGTATGAAAGAATGATTCTTTGGGCTGGTTAGGTTTTGAAAAATTTGTGTTATGAATCTAAAGGAGAATGAAAAAGTTGGCTTAAAGCTAAACATTCATCAGTTGCTTATTGCCCTGGCTATTCATTTATAGAAAGTCTGTATTTTTTCTTCTTTTCAGCATAAGGCTTATATGGAAAATCAGGAGATTCTCAGCTCTGTCCCACATGCTAGTGAAAACCTGTTGAATCTTTTCTTGTCTCCGCCCCTCCATATTAGTCATTTAATATTCAATAAATTATTTGAAGGTAAGGTACTTAACATCATAAATGTTTGTTCATTTTGCTTATGTATGACCAGGATCATGGCAGATATTCAGCAAACCCTTGTTAAATGGATGGTGTTGTATGAAAGAATGATTCTTTGGGTTGGTTAGGTTTTGAAAAATTTGTGTTATGAATCTAAAGGAGAATGAAAAAGTTGGCTTAAAGCTAAGCATTCAGAAACAAATTGTGTTATGAATCTAAAGAGGGTATTACTTTTAAGCATCATCTGAGATCATCGTGAGAAACGCTGGGCTGGAAGAAGCACAAGCTGGAATCAAGATTGCCAGGAGAAATATCAATAACCTCAGATATGCAGATGACACCACCCTTATGGCAGAAACTGAAGAGGAGCTAAAAAGCCTCTGATGAAAGTGAAAGAGGAGAGTGAAAAAGTTGGCTTAAAGCTCAACATTCAGAAAATGAAGATCATGGCATCTGGTCCCATCACTTCATGGGAAATAGATCGGGAAACAGTGGAAACAGTGTCAGCTTTTATTTTGGAGGACTCCAAAATCACTGCAGATGGTGACTGAAGCCATACTATTAAAAGATGCTTACTCCTTGGAAGGAAAGTTATGACCAACCTAGATAGCATATTCAAAAGCATAGACATTACTTTGCCAACAAGGGTCTGTCTAGTCAAGGCTATGGTTTTTCCAGTGGTCATGTATGGATGTGAGAGTTGGACTGTGAAGAAAGATGAAACTGAAGAATTGATGCTTTTGAACTGTGGTGTTGGAGAAGACTCTTGAGAGCCCCTTGGACTGCAAGGAGATCCAACTAGTCCATTCTGAAGGAGATCAGTCTTGGGTGTACTTTGTGAGGAATGATGCTAAAGCTGAAACTCTAGTACTTTGGCCACCTCATGCGAAGAGTTGACTCATTGGAAAAGACTCAGATGCTGGGAGGGATTGGGGGCAGGAGGAGAAGGGGATGACAGAGGATGGGATGGCTGGATGGCATCACTGACTCGATGGACGTGAGTCTGAGTGAACTCTGGGAGTTGGTGATGGCCAGGGAGGCCTGGCGTGCTGCGATTCATGGGGTCACAGAGAGTCAGACACAAATGAGTGACTGAACTGAACTGAACTGAACTGAGAGCATCTTACCCATTATCTCCTACCTTCCCTTTATTTCTTATATTCAGGCAACAATACACCAAACTCCCCACCCAAGCACCTTCTTTGTCACCTAACCGGGATTATCACAAAGGCCATTCCTAAAATATACAGTTGTTTTGAAAGCAATGAAATTAGCCAGTCCAAATGAATAGCTACACCATGTTGATATTGCTCCCCTAGGGTAAGGAGTTGGCTGTTGTTCCATTTGTTCCTCATAAACAGAACAAATGTATTGCTAGGTTTATTTTACTTGACGATACGTTCATGGGAAAAAAGAAAAAAAGAAAAAATATTCTTTGTGACCAACCCCCAGAAGCCTCAGTGAGCACATATGTTGAATTTGATAAGGAAGATAACATTTTAAGCAACCTCAAGATAAATTTATTACATCTAAAAGTGACCCAATAAGCTAAAGATTTGCAAGTGTTAAGTTTGGGGAAATTGTTAGCATTTTACAAATTCTTTAAGAAATATAAAAATTATTTTGGCTATGAAAATATATTCAGAAAACTTGAAGAAATGTGTTTAGAGAATCCATTCAGAAGTAAGGATTTTTCATGTGGAGCAAATGCACACCCATCCCCCCACTGAGAATAAAGAAGCAGATCCATCTACACAGAGGTTTGAATTCTGCTGAGGAGAGAAAGAATTCTTTCTAAGTTATTAGTTAACCATATGTGTAGATTAAAATTTTAAAGTAATAAGATTTAAGACCCTGGAAACCTTGAGTTCATGTATCCATTCCTCTGCCTTTAGGTAGGAGCATGAATTGTATGGGTAAACCAAAGATCTCCAAGAAGCTATCAGAGATAGCTACAACAGAAGCAATTTACCTCTCAAGCTAAATCAACCTGTGCTTCCCAGGTAACTCACCGTTAAAAAATCCACCTGCCAATGCAGTAGACTCTGATTCGATCCCTGGGTCAGGGAGGTCCTCTGGATGAGGGACTGGCAACCCCCTCCAGTAATCTTTCCTGGGAAATTCCATGGACAGAAGAGCCTGGTGGGCTACAGCCCTTGGGGTTGCAAAGAGTCGAGACTAAGCACGCAGGCAAAGCTGAATCTGAGTCACAACACATCTCATGAGTAAAGCCAGGACCCTCACTTGGGAGCATGACTTGCTTGTCCCTTTACTACTGCGATCTATTTCTATACAACACTTTACCTTTATCTGCTTTGTTTGTTTTACAGCCCTCTCCCGATATAAATGTATGGGATTTTCCTCACACCCAGTAACAATTCTGCAACCCTACAGACATCAGCTGGATGTCCTACAGTTTAATTCAGCTCAGACACTAATTACTGGAGTTCCCATCAAATCCTACAAGTTAAGGAGTCAGTCTCATAGTGTTTTGGTCATACGTTACCAGAAAATCCAAACACTTATTGCAACATTTTTTTATAAAGGAAAGGGAAAAAAGAAACACAACTGAAACATCCATCAACCCAGCAATTAATAAAGTTTGGTATGTTAATATAGATATGTGAAGCTTACAATAAACATTTGTTGTTGCTGTTTAGTTGCTAAGTTGTGTATTACTCTTTGTGACCTTTTAGACTGTAGCACTCCAGACTCCTCTGTCCATGGGCTTTTCCAGGCTAGAATACTGGAGTGGGTTGCCATTTCCTCCTCCAGGGGATCTTCCTGATCCAGGAATCGACCCAGGTCTTCTGAGTCTGCTGCATTGACAGGTGCTCTCTTTACCACTGAGCCACCTGGGAAGCCCATTACCAAGTGTACCTTTTAAACATAAAATACAAGACTATATTTTAGCTATGGATATCTAAATATAGCCATTTTATCTGGCTTCATTCATTTAGCATAATGTTTTTAGCTTTCATCCACATAGTAACTGGTAATAACACTTCATTCCTTTTCTCATGTCTGAATACTATATTGTTGTATGGATATGCTACATATGTTTATCCATTCATCACTTCAACATTTGAATTGTTTCCTCTTATTGACTATCATGAATAATTTTAAGATGATCTTTCTTATTTTCAGTCACCAAATTATGTCAAACTCTTTGTGACCCCATGGACTGTAGCATGCCAGGATTCCCTGTCTTTCACTATCTCCCAGAGTTTGCTCAAACTCATGTCCATTGAGTTGGTGATGATATTCAACCATCTCATCCTCTGTTGTCCCCTTCTTCTCCTGCCTTCAATCTTTCCCAGCATCAGGGCCTTTGCCAGTGAGTCAATTCTCCACATCAG
>SJYC01051798.1:0-35321 GCA_006408675.1 Madoqua kirkii
TCTTCTGCTCTTTGCCCTGCCTCTGTCTCAACAGTCCTGGTCCATGGCTTCATCGTCTCTGGAACTAATACTCCAGCCCTGTTTCAAGTCTTTCCTCACCCCAGCCCCAGCTTGCTGGCTCCACCCTTACACAGGGTGCTCATATCAACATCTACCATTCCACTAGCCCCCATCTTCCACGGTTCACCAGAGTGTGTGGGACACAATCTCAGCTTCTGTGATGAGACAAGTACTATAGTTGAGGCTCCTCCTGGGAGTCCAAGTCCATTATCTGTCATACCCCAGCGCCTCTCTTGCTTTGCTCTAAAATTCATTTCCCAGGAGGACACCGGGTGAGCCTTCATCCTCCCTGGGGGCATCTATTTTATCCTCTCTGGCACCTTCCCTTGTGCCCCAGATCTTGAAAATATGATGGGTTTCCTCCTTAAACTTCAGTCCCACTTCCAGAAGACTGTCCCCTACTCCTCCCTGTAAACAGATTTTCCCTTTGAAGTACAAGTGGAACGTATTATGGGTACCCATGTTTTCCAGAGTCACTTACCAGCCACTTTCCCTCCCCCTTGTTCACGGAGTGAATTAAAATCTGGCTCAGTGTCTTCTATCACTTCAACTCTTAACATTCTTGGCGACATCAGTGGTGGTGCAGACAGCCTGTCTCACCCCAGGCCTTCTAGTTCCCTGATATTCTCACTCTTATTGATTTCGTTTCCCGTTACACTCGTGGGCGCCCCTTCCCACAGGTACACCGCAGCAACTGTATCACAGCTCTGCAACCTTCCGGAGCACAACCGAAAGGATGACCTTCTCTGACCATCACCTCATAGCTCTCGCATCCTTTCTTCAAATACCCTGAAGTGTCACTTCATACCACTGAGACGTCCATCCACGGAAGCATCGTGCTTTTTTAATTTGCCACTCGGCTCCTGTCTCCCTTCATATCTAGCCGGGATACCATGATCTGTCACTGGTATGAACCTTTCCCTTTTAGCAGCATTTCAACTTCTCTAATTTATCCATAATCCCTCAATTAAATTTAATATTTTTTTCAGATCCAGATACCTGAAAACTGGTGGGAAAGAATACACAACTTGGCTGGCTGCTCTCACTTTATATTCATGATGACCGAGTCCCGCAGAGCCCTTCTGTGTGTCAGCCCTACTGTGTTTCTGTTTTTCTCATCAAATTCTCTTTGAAATAATCATTCACACATTGCCTCCTAACTAACAATACCCCTCTTTTCTTTCCCATCTAATGACCTTCCTTTTATTTAACCAAGAAAATAGAAAAAAAAAAAAACATCATGGGGGGCATACTTTTCTCCCTCCTTCCCTCTACTCAGAATCACCTTTTCCAAAGTCACTGGTATTCCATGTTGTCAAATCCAGTGATTAATTTTGTTGGCATTTTATTCTGCCTTTCACCATTTGACCCAGGGAATCATGTGTGGGGTCAGTATTTTGTGTTTTCTTGAAACATATTTTTAATTAGTTCCAGGGGCAATACCTGTTCTTGTTTTTTCTATCTCACTGCCCACTCCTTTCTGAAATCCTCTGTTAGATCCTTCATTTTGCCAGTTCCCAAATATTAAGGTGCCCTGGCTCTCTTTTCTTGGTTCATTGTTCTACTCCCTCATCCCTTTAAGCATATGGTAATTCATTGGTTTTCAATATTGTCTTTAACCTGATGACTCTCAAGGGTGACATTTCACATCCAGAGCTCTCTCCTAAATTCCATTGTAGGAATTCCAATTGCTTCCCAGACATTTCCACTTGGGTATCTAATAGGGATCTTAATGGCAACTTGTTGGAAGCCAAGGACATGGGATGTGTATCTGCTCAGGCATGTCTGATTCTTTGCTACTCCATGGAAAGTAGCCTCCAAGCGCCTCTGTCCATGGGATTCTCCAGGCAAGAATACTGGAGCAGGTTGCCATTTCCTTTTCCAGGGGAATCTTCCCATCCCAGACATCCAACCCATGTCTCCTGTCCTGGCAGGTGGATTCTTTACCACAGCACCACCTGGAAGCCCAGGGCATGGGATAGGTGCAGGGTACCATCAGTGGTATTGATGGGACTTAGGATCAGCCAAGGTCTACTTGGGGGCCCTTCATGAACCAGAGCCCAGGAAGTAACCAAATGCTGGGCTTTGGCACCACTTCATCACTCAAGAAGACCACTGTGCTCTGCCCAGTCTCCCCATCTCCACCCTCCCTCTTTTGTGATGGTTCCTTCATTATTGCTGAACTATGTTACAATCCCAACAACCCTCCAGGCTGTTCCCAAGCAAGGTGGTTCCTATTCTGCCACCAGGAACTGAAACTAGAGTACTCCCCGTGCTTGTCTGCATTGAGCAGCCTATCAGTGAGAGGGCAGGAGGAGGACATGGCCTCAGGTCTGATGCCCCCAGGCCCAGGTTCCCCCTCTCCACTGCCCAGGTACTTTTCTGGAAAGACCAAGCATCACACTGCAGAGACTGTATAATCCTAGATCAGAAGGTCAGCTCACCAGGACCCCTGACCTTGTCATACAGTAGCCAGAGCTTCTAATTCTCATCCTTTGTATTTGGGACTCACTACCCAGGCAGATGAAACCCCTACATGGAACGTGAACCCTGGAGAGTGGCACGGTGACCTTAGGAAAGACATCATCCTCTGTAGGCTTCAGTTTACCCACTGGTAGGAGGGAGTGTGATGGACGGACGAGGGCTCTCTCTGCCCTTCTGAGCCCTCTTGTCAGCTCTGGGTCTCGGTGTTGTTGAACCCCTTGCACTCCCGCTGATGGATGTGTACCCTGTCCTTGCTGAGACCCCTGAGTCCTACATGATCCTGCCCCAACAGTCCCTTTGACACTGTCCAGGTCACTCTCACCCCAGCCCATCCTTCCAGCCATGAGGGCTTCCTTGCTGTCCCTCGCAAGTATCAGTTCTGCTCCTAAAGTCCTGTTGGACTCTCTCTGCCTTCTGCCCAGAATGTTCCTCCCTAGATATTAATATAATTCGATTCTTCAGTACTTTGTTCTTTCTGTCCAAAGATCAGCTTCCTAGATAAATCTTTGAGAATCCTACATAGAAAAACAATTTTGTCATTTTTTTAAAACTTCTTCATTACATTTTTTGCTACTATGACATATATTTGTTTACTTCTTACTGTTGATCTCTATTTTTATATTGCTCCATAAAGTCTTTTCTTTTTATCCTCAACTATCTTCTGAAGTAATTTCAATAGCTTCTCAATGAATATTTGTTGAATGGATAAACAAATGTTATAGCCTTTATACTATGCTATGTTCATAAAAATTAAACTGGCAATGTGTACAGTACAGAAGGGAGCAGAGAATATAAACAAATGGTCCAGTTAGAGAAATACTGTAGTAACTTACAGTAGGTTGATTTTAACCAAAATAATGTAATTTGTTAAAGAAGAATGCAATAATGTCAAAGAAGGGACAGGATTAAAAAGAACAGTGGTTAAATAATATTTTTATTAGTTTTGTTTTAGCTTTTGTTCTTCTCTTTTTTTCTAAACTGAGAAAAACAATATTGAAAAAAGGAAAGAAATAAAAATAAAACATCTATCTTTAGTGAAAACGGGAGTAAGTCACAACTTCCAAACACTATAATGTATTTCAATAAAATTATGAAATGGTTGTCTGAGGAAGCCTTACAATTAGCTGAGAAGAGACACTAAACGCAAAGGAGAAAAGGAAAGATACACCCATGTGAATGCCGAGTTCCAAAGAATAGCAAGGAGAGAGAAGAAGGCCTTCCTCAGTGATCAGTGTGAATAAATAGAGGAAAACAATAGAATGGGAAAGACTACAGATCACTTCAAGAAAATTAGAGATACCAAGGCTATATTTCATGCAAAGATGGGTGCAATAAAGGACAGAAATGGTATGGACCTAACAGAAGCAGAAGATATTAAGAAGAGGTGGAACTGTACAAAAGAACAACTTTGTACAGAAGAACTGTACAAAAAATATCTTCATGACTCAGATAACGATGGTGTGATCACTCACCTAGAGCCAGACATCCTGGAATGCAAAGTCAAGTGGACCTTAGGAAGCATCACTACGAACAAAGCTAGTGGAGGTGAGGAATTCCAGTCGAGCTATTTCAAATCCTAAAAGAAGATGCTCTGAAAGTGCTGCATTCAATATGCCAGCAAATCTGGAAAACCCAGAGGTGTCCACGGGGCTGGAAAAGGTCAATTTTCATTCCAACTCCAAAAAAAGGCAATGCCAAAGAATGCTCAAACTACCACACAGTTGCGCCAATTTCACATGCTAGCAAAGTAATGCTCAAAATTCTCCAAGCCAAGCTTCAGCAATATGTGAACTGTGAACTTTCAGGTGTTCAAGCTGATTTTAGAAAAGGCAAAGGAACCAGAGATCAAATTGCCAACATCAGTTTGATCATCAAAAAAGCAAGAGAGTTCCAGAAAAATCTATTTTTGTTTTATTGACTATGCTAAAGCCTTTGATGGTGCTGATCACAGTGAACTGTGAAAATTCTTCAAGAGATGGGCATGCCAGACCACCTGGCCTGCCTCTTGAGAAACCTGTATGCAAATCAGAAAGCAACAGTCAGAACTGGACATGGAACAACAGACTGTTTCCAAATAGGAAAAAGAGTACATCAAGGCTATATATTGTCACCCTGCTTATTTAACTTCTATGCAGAGTACATCATGAGAAATGCTGGGCTGAAGAAGCACAAGCTGGAATCAAGATTGCTGGGAGAAATATCAATAACCTCAGATATGCAGATGACACCACCCTTATGACAGAAAGTGAAGAAGAACTAAAAAGCCTCTTGAAGAAAGTGAAAGAGGAGAGTGAAAAAGTTGGCCTAAAGCTCAACATTCAGAAAACTAAGATCATGGCATCTGGTCCCATCACTTCATGGCAAATAGATGGGGAAATAGTGTCAGACTTTTTATTTATTTATTTTTTTTGGCTCCAAAATCACTGCAGATGGTGATCGCACCCATGAAATTAAAAGATGCTGACTCCTTGGAAGAAAAGTTATGACCAACCTAAATAGCATATTCAAAAGCAGAGATATTACTTTGTCAACAAAGGTCCATCTAGTCAAGGCTATGGTTTTTCCAGTGGTCATGCATGGATGTGAGAGTTGGACTGTAAAGAAAGCTGAGTGCCGAAGAATTGATGCTTTTGAACTATGGTGTTGGCAAAGACTCTTGAGAGTCCCTTGGACTGCAAGGACATCCAACCAGTCCATCCTAAAGGAGATCAGTCGTGGGTGTTCCTTGGAAGGACTGAAACTCCAATACTTTGGCCACCTTTTGCAAAGAGCTGCCTCATTTGAAAAGACCCTGATGCTGGGAAAAATTGTGGGCAGGAGGAGAAGGGGACGACAGAGGGTAAGATGGTTAGATGGCATCACCGACTCAAAGGACGTGAGTTTGGGTAAGCTCCGGGAGTTGGCAATGGCCAGGGAGGCCTGGCGTGCTGCGGTTCATGGGGTTGCAAAGAGTCAGACACGACTGAGCAACTGAACTGAACTGAATACTTGATTTGCAATGTTGTGTTAATTTCTGCTGTTCAGCAAACTGATTTGGTTACACATACACACACACACATATTCTTTTCATTGTGATTTATCACAGGATATTGAATATATTAACAGTTCCCTGTGCTATACAGTCGGACCTTGTTGTTTATCCATCCTATATGTAGTAATTTGCTTCTGCTAGTTCTGAACTCCAGTCCATCACACCCAATCTCCCCTCCACTTTGGCAATTGTTAAGTCGGTTACCTATGTCTGTGAGTCTGTTTCTGTGTCCTGCATAAATTCATTTGTGTCATATTTTAGATTCCAGATGTAAGTGATGTCATAGACTTGTCCTTCTCTTTCTGACTTGCCTCATTCAGTATAAGTGCAGCATATGCAGCATGCTGCTGCAAATCGCACTTTCATCATATTTTTATGAATGGATATTTTTTCAATATTCTACTGCATATATATACCCACTCTTCTCTATCCATCCATTTGTCAATGGACACAGGTTGTTTCCATGTCTTGGTTATTGTAAATAGTATTACTATGAACATAGGGGTACATGTATCTTTTCAAATTATAATTTTGTAAGGACCAACATTTTAAAGGTGATCTTTGGTTAAAAGTCATCTTTATGACATGGATCGGCCACAAAAGAAGCTTGTGTCACTCCTCTGGAGTTGCAATGTGATATTACAGAAGGGCTTTGGGCAGCAGAGAAAGGAGAGAAGGTACTCTTAAATACCTCTTCTTAGTGTTTGCACCACAGCCTTCAAGCGTAAGAAATGACTTGTAGGCTCAGCAGTGTGATGGGGGAAGATTTGCAGAAACTTGAAGATCTCACTGCCTTATTCAAGGGGTTTTGCTCTATGCCTCGCCAGTTTCTTCAATAGCAAACACTGAGGGAGTTATTTCTCCATGACAATGACAATTAGCTATTCCACAAGGAATTCTTTGTAAAAAGCCCGAATCAATGTTATGACCCATGCACTGATTGCCTTTCCTGCACCTTGTGCAGAGTGGACACCAACACTTAGTTCCAGTCATGCAAAAATAAGAAATGAGCACCAAGGGAACCCCTGAGACCTAGAGCGCATACCACAAAACAACAGGGAACATGAATAAGTCAGGATGCAGAGAAATGAGACTAAACACGGAACCACAGAGTGTTTCCCTTCTCCACACATTATCCCATCAGTAAAGCTCCCGAATAAAATGGGTTTGTAGCTAAAATGAATAGCAAGGCTCAGACTGTGCTTACAAAGGTGTCTCTAAGTAAAACCAAGGACCACAAGGGAGCTTTATAAAAAGGACACTAGTAGAAACCCTGCTGCTGCTGCTGCTGCTGCTAAGTCACATCAGTCGTGTCCGACCCTGTGTGACCCACAGACAGCCGCCCACCAGGTTCCCCTATCCTTGGGATTCTCCAGGCAAGAACACTGGAGTGGGTTGCCATTTCCTTCTCCAATGCATGAAAGTGAAAAGTGAAAGGGAAGTCGCTCAGTCGTGCCTGACTCTAGCGACTCCATGGACTGCAGCCCACCAGGTTCCTCCGTCCATGGGATTTTCCAGGCAAGAGTACTGGAGTGGGTCGCCAGCGCCTTCTCCGAGTAGAAACCCTAGCCTCTGACAACTGCAGCTCTAGCAAACAGTAAATACTGCCCACGGGCACCCAGTCAAGGGTAACACCTCGTGCTGAAGGCCTGTTCAATTCAGTTCCTTCCGTTTAATACGTTACGTGTAAGTTTCATCCAAGAATTACAAAACACATTAAAAGACAAAAAAAGAGAGAGAAAAATATACAGTCTGATGAGACAAAGCAAGTAGTAATAGCAGACCAAGAAAGAACAAAGATTTTGGAATCTTCAGAGGAAGAATTTAATCAACTCTGATTAGTAAGCTGAGGGCTCTAGCGGGGGAAAGTTGACGAAGCGAGGGGAGCAGGTGGGAAGTGTCAGTTAAGAGGTGGAAACTCCAGTCTCATACAGGTAGGACTCGCCTTTTATGGGGCCTGTGTCCCTGGACCGTGCCCTCCTTAAGGGCATCCCAGCCTCATCCCCAGCTGGGGTCCCCTCAGTGACTGGAGAGGCCTGGATGGAAGCCCCAGCCCCCACACTGCCCCAGTGCTGCTGGAACTCAGGTGCGCTCAGTGTTTCCATGCTCTGGGGCCTTGCCTGATAACACCTGGCTTTTGAAAGCTCCTCTCCACTGCTGGGTACATGGAGGCTTTTCTCGCATATTCACCGTGAGAACACGATGGAGTTCCTGGTGGCAGCACTCGTGCAAGAATGGGCCCGGGGTCTCCACCCCTCCAAGGAGTCCAGTCTCAGCAGTTGTCTGGCCCCCTCCAATCATTCCAACAGGCTGCACCTGTGGCTTCCCTGTGACTGCCTGCACCCAGGGGTCTGCCCCTCCAGGGTGCCCGGCTGTTGTGTGCTCTGTGACCCTATTTCTTTGCTGTATCGTAAAAAGGTTGTTGATGTTCAGTTCCTTTGGCCGTTTTTCTTATTGTGAGAATCGAGGTGATGCCTAGCGAGCTCCTTACATTCAGAAGCTAGATGAGCAAGACACCGCTTTTCAAGGTAAGTCTGACAGATATTTAATTCCATGTCTTCCTGCTGCTTCCAAACTGGAAAAGGTGTGTGATGTTCTGAAAATAAACGTTAAAGGGCAGATTCTTAGCATAGGGCTGTTTAGGCCATTGGCGTCAGGGTTTGTGTCGAGACTCTCTCCTGGGCTTTCCTCTTCCTGAGATTAGCGGCTGAGCCAAGTATCTGGGACACAGAGGACCCCTGGGCTTCCTTCTGGAAAAGGGGGCTGACCTCTGAGTGACTGTCCACCCCCATGAGGATCTGCCGCGGGCATTCTCTGGAACATAGAAATTCCTGGAGCTGTTACACAAGTTCTGAGGCCCAAAGGACATACCACTGAATTAAATCAGCAGTTAAAACGATTCTCTGAGGGTGAGGCCAAAGTATCAGTGTATTGTAAAGCTCCCAGGTACAGTTGGTACTCAGCCAAGCATGACAGCCACCTTTCCTTCCCAGATATCCCAGGAACAAGCTGAAAACCTGGAGAGTGTCCACTGCATTTCAGGCTTGATTTCTTACCTGGGAGCAGCTGGACATTTACCCTATTCCCAGAAATGGATTTGTGCTCTGGAATGCAAACACAACACACAGGCCCTCCTCTTTGGCGTTGACTCACTATTTGGGGGAGAAGAATTTGAGTTTTGTTCTTGGTGAGGTGCATGGCAGGGTTCATCCCTCAGCCCTGGGCAGAGCATCCATCCTGCGGTCGGTCTGCTGAAGGTGACCCCAAATGAGTAAGTCCATCAGCAGAATTCTTTCCTGAGATGATATACAGCGTGGTGGATCTGTCAGGAATAGGCAGTTCTTCCCAAGACAGTGATAAGTGTTAACACAAGTACACAAAGACTCCCGCCTTTGAAAGTAAACTGAGGCACACAGTTTGATTAAAGGAAAGCCACATTATTCTCACACACCCAGTGAAAGGTGAGCTGATGTGTGAAAAATAGGAACATAAGGGGGCACGGGATTATTTGGGGAAATTTCTGCAGATCCTGGACGAGCAAAAGGAAAAAGAAACACATACACACACCCAGCTGTGAGCAATTACTACTGTGATAACAAGATTGATTTCAACTGCTTGGAATCTGTGGGAAACATGTAGTGGTTTGGGAACCGAGCCTGAGCAGGTTTTAGAAAGAGCCAGGAGATTGAATTGTCCTCCTTGTAAACCACAGTTGACCCCTCCATCAGGCGGTGCCTGGCAGTGGAAACGCTTGGCGTGGACTGTGCCTAGTAGGGAGGTGAATGCCCCTCGGGCGTTTGTGAGGGCAGAGACTGAGGAGCCAATGGTCTCAGAAAACAAGGGTCGTGTCATCCAGCGATTGTGCCCCACCAGACAGCATACTTCCTCTGTGAACAAAACCACAGCTGTGAACTCTGTTTCCCTTTATTTCTTTATAATATTTTACCAACTACTATTTCAAGAGTATATACTAGTTCCTGTTGGCTCAGAGGTTAAAGCGTCTGCCTCCAGTGCGGGAGACCTGGGTTCCATCCCTGGGTTGGGAAGATCCCCTGGAGAAGGAAATGCCAACCCACTCCAGTATTCTTGCCTGGAGAATCCCATGGACAGAGGAGCTTGGTAGGCTACAGTCCACGGGGTCACAAAGAGTCAGACAGGACTGAGTGACTTCACTATACTAATTCTTCTGACTTCTGAAAATAATTCATAGTGGACATTAGGACTCCCAGAGGTCTCATAATGTCAGATCTGACCTAAATATCCTTGCTGTTCTGTCTATATTATATGAAAGGGGAGAAAGTATTATTTAGTCGTGTCTGACTCTTTGTGATCCCCTGGACTATACGGCGCCAGGCTCCTCGGTCAATGGAATTCTCCAGGCAAGAATACTGGGTTGCCATTCCCTTCTCCAAGGGATCTTCTTGATTCAGGGATCAAACCCACATCTCTTGCATTGCAGACAGGGATTCTTTTATAGTCTGAGCCATTAGGGAAGCCCATATTATACTAAAGGCTAATGAAAAGGAAATAGTAGATTTTCAAAATGCTTTGACAGCTGTTTTACTTTTTATCCATTTTCCGTTCAGATTTGTCTTTGTCAAAACATCTATACTTTGCAGTGGACGCCATTTTTATCTTATTCTCTGCTCAATACAATAAAAAGTATGTCTCCAATCTCTCTGTGATAATGGACAAAACATAGCAATAAGTATTAGTTCAGAAAAGGGATGTCTGGTTAGTGAATTTCTCCAAGGCTGAATTAAACAAAGGTCTCTTCACTGACCAGCCTCCTGAAGCATCCAGGACACTAGTAAGCATTGTGCACCATGGAGAGGACTGCATGGTATTAGCTATCCCTCAGGGGCATTTAGCCCTGGGATCTGAGGACTGTTTTCTAAAATTAACAAACACTTGAACGCATTTTAAAATCCACCCTTCACCTTATTTGAAACCATGAACACTTTGTTTATGATATATTCAAAGATGAACCAGCTATCCTGCATTTGCACTGGGAGGAAGCCTGAATACATGGGATTCACCCTTTGTGTGTGTGTGTCTTTGAAGATTAGTGGCCGCTTATTTGCCATAGTCTTTGGTTGGCCCCACTGGTTTTCCAAATACCTGCTCTGCAGGTCTCTCTAGAAGAGAATCTCAAGGTAGAGTTTGTTTGTTTGTTGCCAACACTTTATTTTCAGTGAAAGCAACTGAAAATCATTGAGATTCAAAGTAGAGTTAGCAGGACCAGGGAGATTCGACTAAAAGATTTTAGGGGAGACTGGAGGATGTTCAGAGTGTCATGATTAAGCAGAAACATTACTGGAGGAGGATATTTTTAGGAAGTGGCTAAACACAAACATTTCTCCATTTCCTGCTCCGTATTCCCAACCAAACTTATGAAGTGGATGGAAACACACCAGCAAGTCAAATAAGAAGGTTGGACATTTAACTTCTCTCAATAAATACTGAAGTTGCACAGAGAAAGGAGAGCTGAGAGGGCAGTAACCCAGGGACCCATGATGCTAGGAGAGCAATTTCCGGAGCAGAACACATGCCTTCAGAGATCCCCAAGCTCCCTCACACGCTGGCCACTGCACACACCCAGCACTTCACCAGTCGACTCTCCCTTCCTACGAGTGTAGTTTGCTTTCTGCAGTCAACTTACTCAGAAAACTGATTAAATGGGTGTAAAACTCTTCTACATCACATATGACTGAGTCATATTCAGAAAGGATTTAATAAGTTCCAATATCAATCTGAAATCCTTTACTAAGAGCATCACTTTTGATCACTAATTCTCTGTTCACAGTTTTAATTACGTTTTACCACATAATTGGTACAGCTGAATATGTGTACGTGTATTGGACAAAGTTCCTAGGATTTATGGACTAAGCTCAAAGCAAATTTCTCAGTAGGTATTTGGGAAGTTCAGCCACATGCTTAAGGAGTCAGGGCAGGAATAAGTTCACTTAAAACCACAAAAAGTCCTAAGTGTGTGTGTAAGTATGTGTAACAAAATGCTACAGTAATGTATCTTATTTATATATAAAAGTTTAAATGGTAAACTGTGCATTTTATCATCAGTAGATTAAACCCAGGGCATTATTTGATGTGATTAGACTCTATAATTTAGTGAGATAAACAAAGCTACAAGCAGGTGGACCTTCTGGAGGTAGTTTCTGGAGCATCTGGAGATTTTGCTGACTGAATGGGGAAGGACCTTTTCCTTTTTGATTGTAGTCGAGGGGGCACATAAGAAATGGGGTGGAGAATGACCTCTGCACATGGGGCTGGGCAGGACATTTCCAGTTGTGTGTGTTGTCCATTATTCCATAGGCCAGCATGGGCTTTACTTCATTCTGCTCTCTGTCTCTGTGAATTTGCCTAGCCTAGGTAACTCACCTATGTGGAATCATACAATATTTGTCTTTTTGTGCTCAGTTTATTTCACTTAGTGTAATGTTTCAAAGATTCATCCATGTGGTAGCATTTTCCAGACCTTCATCTCTTTAAGGCTAAATGACACCCCATTCTGTGTAGAGCACGCTTTGCATGCCTATTCATCCGTCTATGGACACTTGGCTCACTTCCACCTCTTGGCTGTTGTGAATAATGGTGCCATGAACGCAGCTGTACAAACATCTCTTCAGGTCCCTGCTTTCAATTCTTTTTTCTTCTTTTTTGCATGTGACTAAAAAGAATTATAATCCTAAGAACTGGTTGATAATTAGGGAATGATCATCTCAAATGAACCATGAGATAAGGGAAGCAGTTTGTAGTCACTGATGCTTTGTTTGTTTTATGGGCATATCTTGTTTATTGTATATTTTCTTTGGCAAGGACAGACTGGTAGATGTTTATGACCCAGTAAAATAGTTGGCAATGCTGTTACAAGAAAAATTAATCTCCTTTCATCTAAAATCAGACTGATTTTTCTTGTCAGTTATCTGCCATTACTAAGGAAATGTATCCCTTATATAATCTTGCCTACCTTCATATAATCAGGGTTTCTGGAATATAGTCCTTTGTCTTTTCTGTGTTGGGTGTGTGTATGTGTGTGTGTGTGTATGAATTCACTGTCTTCTAACAAAGATACCTGTTTCAAATTCATTTTCCTCATCTGAAAAAAAATCAGTCCTGCTTTCGATTTCTTTGAGAGTATATCTGTGGTGAAATCTCATTCATGTCTTTGTTGTTCAGTCGCTCAGTCATGTCCAACTCTTTGTGACCCCAGGGACTGTAGCATGCCAGGCTCCTCTGTCCCTCACTATCTCCGAGAGTTGCTCAGACTCCTCCACTGAGTTGATGATGCCATCAAAACATCTCATCCTCTATCACCCATTCTCCTCTTGTCTGCTTTTTTGAGGAACAACTGAACTGTCCCAACTGCTACAGTACCTTTTACATCCCCACCAGCAATGTACAAAATTCCAGTTTCTCCAGAGTCTCATAAACAGCTAGTCACTTTTCAATGTTTTTGGCTATTGCCACCTTAATAAGAATCAAGAGGTATCTTATCCTCCCTTTGATTTACAAAGTTATTTCCCTGAGGAGGAATAATGCTGACTGTCTTTCATGTGCTTATTGACTATTTACATATCTGAGCACTGTTTACACTGAATCGCAACATTTGTATTTTTGCCTTTTTCACCTCAAGTTATTTTCTAATTTTCCTCGTATTTTCTGTTTCAATTTTTTTTTCTTGTTTGACCCATTGGTTGTTTGTGTGTGAATTTCCAAATATTTATGGAAGTCCCAGTTTTCCTTCTACCTGCCTAATACAGGAGACGTAAGAGATGCAGGTTCAATCCTTGGGTCAGAAAGATCCCTTGAAGGAGAAAATGGCAACCTTCTCCAGTATTCTTACCTGGGAAATCCCATGGACAGAGGAGCCTGGTGGTCTACAGTCCATGGGGTCGCAAAGAGTCAGACACAACTGCAGTGACTTAGCATGTACTGACTTCTAGTTTCACTCCAAAGTGATTGGAAAAGGTACTTTGTATGATCTCAATCTTCTTCTTTTTTAATTCAGGAGGACACGTTTTTTGATTTAACCCATGGCCTCTTCAGGCAAACACTGAGCTAAGAAGGATGTACCTTCTCCTGTTGTTAGTTGAGTAGGTCTGATCACCTGTAAGTCTGTTTGTTAATTTTTTTAAATATAAATTTATTTATTTTAATTGGAGGTTAATTACTTTACAATATTGTATTGGTTTTGCCATACATCAACATGAATCCACCACAGGTATACACGTGTTCCCCATCCTGAAGCCCCCTCCCTCCTCCCTCCCTGTACCATCCTTCTGGGTCGTCCCAGTGCACCAGCCCCAAGTATCCAGTATCATGTATCGAACCTGGACTGGTGATTCATTTTATATATGATATTATACATGTTTCAATGCCATTCTCCCAAATCATCCCACCCTTGCCCTCTCCCAAAGAGTCCAAAAGACTTCTATACATCTGTGTCTCTTTTGCTGTCTCACATACAGGGTTATTGTTACCATTTTTCTAAATTCCATGTATATATCTAAGTATACTGTATTGGTGTTTTTCTTTCTGGCTTACTTCACTCTGTATAATCAGCTCCAGTTTCATCCACCTCATTAGAACTGATTCAAACGTATTCTTTTTAATGGCTGAGTAATACTCCATTGTGTATATGTACCAAAGCTTTCTTATCCATTCATCTGCTGATGGACATCTGGGTTGTTTCCATGTCCTGGCAATTATAAACATTGCTGCAATGAACATTGGGGTACACGTGTCTCTTTCAATTCGAGTTTCCTCAGTGTGTATGCCCAGCAGTGGGATTGCTGGGTCGTAAGGCAGCTCTATTTGCAATTCTTTCAGGAATCTCCACACTGTTTTCCATAATGGCTGTACTAGTTTGCATTCCCACCAACAGTGTAAGAGGGTTCCCTTTTCTCCACATCCTCTCCAGCATTTATTGCTTGTAGATTTTTGGATCGCAGCCATTCTGACTGGTGTGAAGTGGTACCTCATTGTGGTCTTGATTTGCATTTCTCTGATAATGAGTGATGTTGAGCATCTTTTCATGTGTTTGTTAGCCATCCGTATGTCTTCTTTGGAGAAATGCCTGTTTAGATCTTTGGCCCATTTTTTGATTGGATCATTTGTTTTTCTGGAATTGAGGTGCATAAGTTGCTTGTATATCTTTGAGATTAGTTGTTTGTCAGTTGCTTCATTTGCTATTGTTTTCTCCCATTCAGAAGGCTGTCTTTTCACCTTGCTTATAGTTTCCTTTGTTGTGCAGAAGCTTTTAATTTTAATTAGGTCTCATTTGTTTATTTTTGCTTTTATTTCCAGTATTCTGGGAGGCGGATCATAGAGGATCCTGCTGTGATTTATGTTGGAGGGTGTTTTGCCTGTGTTCTCCTCTAGGAGTTTTATGGTTTCTGGTCTTACATTTAGGTCTTTAATCCATTTTGAGTTTATTTTTGTGTATAGTGTTAGAAAGTGTTCTAGTTTCATTCTTTTACAAGTGGTTGACCAGTTTTCCCAGCACCACTTGTTAAAGAGATTGTCTTCAATCCATTGTATATTCTTGACTCCTTTGTCACAGATAAGGTGTCCATAGGTGTGTAGATTTATCTCTGGGCTTTCTATCTTGTTCCATTGATCTATATTTCTGTATTTGTACCAGTACCATACTATCTTGATGACTGTGGCTTTGTAGTAGAGCCTGAAGTCAGGCAAATTGATTCCTCCAGTTCCATTCTTCTTTCTCAAGATTGCTTTGGCTATTCGAGGTTTTTTGTATTTCCATACAAATTGTGAAGTTATTTCTTCTAGCTCTGTGAAAAATACTGTTGGTAGCTTGATAGGGATTGCATTGAATCTATAGATTGCTTTGGGTAGTATACTCATTTTCACTATATTGAGTCGTCCGATCCACGAACATGGTATATTTCTCCATCTATTAGTGTCCTCTTTGATTTCTTTCACCAGTGTTTTATAGTTTTCTATTTATAGGCATTTAGTTTCTTTAGGTAGATATATTCCTAAGTACTTTATTTCTGTTGCAATGGTGAATGAGATTGTTCCCTTAATTTCTCTTTCTATTTTCTCCATAGAAAACCCTAAAGACTCCACCAGAAAATTGCTAGAGCTAATCAATGAACATAGTAAAGTTGCAGAATATAAAATCATCTGTTAAGTCTGATTGGCAAGCAGTGGGCCTGGTTCCAGCCCTGCTTCCCCACTGATCTTCTGTGTGGCAGTTCCCTCTACACTCAGAGTGGAGCGCCGATGTAGCTGACTATTATTGCAGAATTGTCTCTTTCTTTCTTCAGTTCTGTGAGACTTTTGCTTCATATATGTTGAGATTCTTGTTAGGCACATGATTTTATAATCATTCCATCTTTATAATATAACAAACTTTTATATAATGTGCTTCTTTATCTCTTGAAACTCTGTTTGCTTGTGTTTTTAGGCAACTTATTTCTTTCTGATAATATGATCATTCTAGCTCTCTCTGGGTTATTATTTGAAATATTTTTTTACTATCCTTTAATTTTTAACCTCGTTATGTCCTTGTATCTAAAGGCAGTCTCTTGTAGACAGCATATAGATAAATGGTGTTTTTCTTTTTTTTCATTCTGTCAATCTCTCCTTTATTTGGTGCTTCCCTGACAGCTCAGTTGGTAAAGAATCCACCTTCAATGCAGGAGACCCTGGTTCAGTTCCTGGGATGAGAAGATCCCCCGGAGAAGGGACAGGCTATCCACTCCAGTATTCTAGGGCTTCCTTTGTGGCTCATCTGGTAAAGAATCTGCTTGCAATGTAGGAGATCTGGATTTGATCCCTGGGTTGGGAAGATCCCCCGGAGAAGGGAAAGGCTATCCACTCCAGTAATCTGGCCTGAAGAATTCCATGGACTGTTTAGTCTGTGGGGTGGCAAAGCGTCGGACAGGACTGAGTAACTTGCACTTCCTTATTGGGGAGTCTGTTTACATTTAAAGTAATAATTAATAAGGAAGGTTTATTTCTATGATTTAACAACATTTTTTTCTGTATATCTTATCTCTCTCTCTATATATATATAGAGAGAGAAAGAATGTGTGTGTATATATATATATATATACACACACATATATATGTATGTGTATATCTAAGAGAGAGTATGCATACACGCACACACACACACACACACACACACACACACACACACTGTTGTTATTATTCTTCAATCTTCCATTATAGCATTTCCTTGTCCATAGTTGGTGTGTGTGTCTTATATCATTTTGATTCTCTTTTTCTTTCCTTTTCTGTCTTTTGTTGTTATTTTGCTAGTGGCTGGGGATTACACTTAATGTTACCACATTTTGGCATTCTAGTGTGAATATTGCCAAATGTCAAAACTATATAGACATGGTTTCTATATATCTCTGTCCCTCACCTTTTATATTGGTATCTTCACGGATTGCATCTGTCTGCATTGTGGACCCATTAACATAGATATGAACAATATGAATGCTGTCTTACACATTTGCCATTTAAATCATATGGAAAATAAGAAATATAAACCCAGAGTTCTATAATATTAACTTTCACATTTAGCTTTGTGGTTACCTTTAATGGTGGTGCTTGCTCACGCTGCTTGTGTTCACTGTCTGGAGCTCTTTCACTTCCACTTGAGAGACCCTGTCAGCACCTCCTGGAGGGTTGCTCTAAACTCCTTCAAGCTTTTGCTCATTTGTGAATGTCATAGTCCCCCCACCCCCCGCCTCTCTATTATATATATAGGCCATGTGTGACACACAGGTTCTCAGCTCCTTGAGCAGGGATTGAACCCCTACTTCCTGCAGTGGATGCACAGATTCCTAACCACTGAACCATCAGGGGAGTTCTCTCTCCCATTTTGGAAAGCTGGATTTTTATTTGAAATTCTTGGTTGACAGGTTTGTTTGTCTTTTCTAGCACTTTAGTCACAGCATTCACTGCCTTGTTGCCTCATGGTTTCTTATGAGAAAGAATCTATTTGTACAATTGAAGACCATTGTCCTGCTGGGGCTCATATATGCTGGCCCGCCTGACGGCCACCCACAGGCCCCTTAGGCTTTGTTCACCTTTCTTCATTCTTTCTTCCTTCTGCTCTTCACATGTGATCATTTCAGTTGCCTTATCTTCACTGTCACTGATTCTCTTCTGCCCAATCAAGCATGCTGTTGAAACTTTCTTATGAATTTTCCACTTACTTTGCAGTTCTAGAATTTCTACTTAGTTTTCTTTTTTATAGCTTTTACCTCTGTATTGATATTCCATTTTGCTCATCCATCTTTTTTTCTTGTTTCCTGTACTTCTTTGCTTATGGTTTTATTTAGCTTTTTGAGAGTATTTAAAAAGAGTTGATTTAAAGTCTTCATTTTGCACAGGAAGTCCCCTATATTTGAAACTTCAAGTTGCAAACTTTGGAAGATGCAGATATGCATTCCATCAGTGTCAGGGCCTCTGTCTCCTATTGCTGACAGTCCTTCCCTCTATCATCCCCCACCACCCCTTGCTCTCCAGTCAGTAGCTGTTCTTGCCTGTTCCCTGGCTGCCAGCCCCTGCATACCAGCTGTTGTATTGTGTGTGCTACCGTACTTTTCAAGGTACTGTACCACAAGATGAGGAAACAATGGAAACAGTGGCAGACTTTATTTTCTTGGGCTCCAAAATCACTGCAGATGGTGACTCCATTCATGAAATTAAAAGACGCTTATTCCTTGGAAGAAAAGCTATGATCAACCTAGACAGCATATTAAAGAGCAGAGACATTACTTTGCCAACAATGGTCTGTCTAGTCAAAGCTATGGTTTTTCCTGTAGTCATGTATGGATGTGAGAATTGGATCATAAAGAAAGCTGAGCACTGAAGAACTGATGCTTTTGAACTGTGGTGTTGGAGAAGACTCTTGAAAGTCCCTGGACTGCAAAGATATCCAACCAGTCCATCCTAAAGGAGATCAGTCCTGAATATACATTGGAAGGACTGATGTTGAAGCTGAAACTTCAACACTTTGAAATTTCAATACTTTGGCCACTTGATGTGAAGAACTGACTCACTGGAAAAGACCCTAATGCTGGGAAAGTTTGAAGGCGGGAGGAGAAGGGGACAACAGAGGATGAGATAGTTGGATGGCATCACTGACTCAATGGACATGAGTTTGAGTAAACTCCGGGAGTTGGTAATGGATAGGGAGGCCTGGTGTGCTGCAGTCCATGGGCTTGCAAAGAGTCAGAAGTGACTGACTGAGTTGAACTTTACTATAAGATTTTTAAATGTTTATTTCTGTATTTTTTTTTTTTTTAGCCAACAATGGTCTGTCTAGTCAAAGCTATGGTTTTTCCTGTAGTCATGTATGGATGTGAGAATTGGATCATAAAGAAAGCTGAGCACTGAAGAACTGATGCTTTTGAACTGTGGTGTTGGAGAAGACTCTTGAAAGTCCCTGGACTGCAAAGATATCCAACCAGTCCATCCTAAAGGAGATCAGTCCTGAATATACATTGGAAGGACTGATGTTGAAGCTGAAACTTCAACACTTTGAAATTTCAATACTTTGGCCACTTGATGTGAAGAACTGACTCACTGGAAAAGACCCTAATGCTGGGAAAGTTTGAAGGCGGGAGGAGAAGGGGACAACAGAGGATGAGATAGTTGGATGGCATCACTGACTCAATGGACATGAGTTTGAGTAAACTCCGGGAGTTGGTAATGGATAGGGAGGCCTGGTGTGCTGCAGTCCATGGGCTTGCAAAGAGTCAGAAGTGACTGACTGAGTTGAACTTTACTATAAGATTTTTAAATGTTTATTTCTGTATTTGTTTTTTTTTTTTCTGTATTGCTTGTGTGAAAAACGTTATAAAGCTATTACAGAGCAATACTATATAGCCCATTGGTTGGTTCGGTACCTCAGCTAACTCTGTTGGACTCAAACAAATTGGACTTACAAACAAGCTTTCAGAAAGGAACTCATTCATATGTAGGGGACTTACTGTATTCTAATGTTTGGGCCTCCTCAAGGGCTATTTCATTTCAGTTAATTTATTTTGTTTTCTTTGCACTTATCATATCTTCTTGTTTCATTTTATGCCTTGTGGTTTTGTGTTGTTGTTGAAAATTGGACATTAGAATATTATACTGTGGTATCTCTTCAATCAAATTCTCTCCCTGCCTTAGGTTTTATTCTCCTTGATGGCTGAAAGCTGACCTTTTGTTCAACTGGTATTAATTGTTAAGACAAAAACTTCCTTCAATACCAAGAGCAGAAAACAAAGCAAAACAAAGCACATGAGCAGAAATACTGCCCCACCCACTCTGTATGGATTGACTGTCCTGGGGATTGGTGGCTCAGATGGTAAAGAATTTGCCTGCAGTGCAGGAGACACAAGAGACTTGGGTTCAGTCCCTGGGTAGGGAAGATCCCCTGGATCTTGGCAACACATTCCAGTATTCTTGCCTGGAGAATTTTATGGGCAGAAGAGCCTGGTGGGCTACAGTCCATGGCATTGTGAAGAATCGGACAGGGCTGAGCCACTGACGCTTTGACACTTAGCCTGGCCATTTACAGCCTTGTCTTTCCTCTTGTACTGAACCTGGAGAACAGCTTGGGGTCTCCTCAGACCTTTTCGAGCAGGCATCCAACCTGGGAGTTCTGCGGCTTTCTAAATTATCCCAGGATACTTAGATGCCTGTACTGCCCTCATTTCTGAAGGGAACTCTCTCCTGACTTTCCCCCAGGCATCTGTGGTCTATCGGATGTCTCAGCTGCTACCTTTTATTCCTGATGGCTGCAAATTCTCCTCTTCCACACAATAATTTTAAGCAATGCCATCAAGCCTCTGCCCCAGGTGGGCTCTGAATTAGGTGAAACAAGTGGAAGGAATGTGTCAGTCCTCAGGAAGCTGCCAGACAGATCAGGACAGGCAAACACAGCCATCTGTGGAGGTGCTCTGCTCTGCTCCCTCTGAAACCAGAGCCCAGGGCCCCAAACTAGGAATGCAGGCCACATGTGGACCGTTCTGTGAGCCAGGGAGGTGATGGCCAGGGCCAGTGAAATGGCACAAGACTTTTCTATTTCCAAGTTGCCTTCTTTTGATTCAACGTTCACATGGTTACTGCAAAACCTTGTTTTCTGGAATCATGACAGTTGATTCTTATAGTTTCTGCTTTTTTTTTTTTCCCCTGGAAGTGGGGGCAGTTTGGAGCCATTCACTCCATTGTTTTAATCAAGTCACTTCCTTTGCTTTTACTATCAAACCCCAAATATCAAAGGATTTCTACTGAATGAAATGATTTTTGTCTCCTATCCCACATACATAATTATATATTGTCAGACTGATCTAATACTCTCACTAACAAAAATTAATATGGTGGACATTGTTTCAAAATGACAGAATAGTCATTGAATTGTTGTACCTAAGCATCATTCATCTTCAAATTTAGTGGAAGACTTCAGGCATTATTGAAATATAGATCAGCTATTTAGTTGTAAATAAATATTTGGGTATGTCTTTACAAATCTAACATGGTTTCCAGGGTAGAAAAATCTGAATTTCTTTTTTCATTCTTGTTTGATTGCTTTTTTATTGATATAATTTCTTATGATATTAGTCACGTGCACAACATAATGGCTTGATATTTGTCCATGCTAACTCGCTTCAGTCATGTTCAACTCTGTGTTGCTTGGTGGACTGTAGCCTGCCAGACTCCTCTGTCCTTGGGGTTCTCCAGCCAAGAGTTATTCAAGTGGGTTGCTGTGCCCTCCTCCAGGGGATCTTCGACCCTGCAGGATCAAACCCGCCCGTGTCTCTTTTGTCTACCTGCATTGGGAAGTGTGTTCTTTACCACAAGTGCCACCTGGGAAGCACCCAATATTTGTATATATTATGAAATAATTACGACAGTAAGTCTAGTCAACATTTATATTAACTCACTTCACTTTAGCATGGAAGGAAAATAAATGGTCTCGCTATGTCTTCTTGCCCAAGCTTTCCACAAGAGAGTGTGTTATCATTATGTTCACAAATATATCTGCAGATACACAAGGAGGACACATGCTTCCATATACATATACCCAAATGTTTATTGAATTATTTTTGTAACTTATGGGAGTGACTTTTGTGTCATGAAGGATGTTTATAACTTTCCCTCATATGCAGCATTTTAATATTGATGTACAAGTATAGTACCATTTAAAGATAATAGGAAAAGTAAGAAAGAATATACTTTGACAAGTAACTAAGCTGCAATGTAATAATCTGATATCTGAGCTTCCATCTGTCAGATGCAATCACAAGTAAAAGGTAGAAAGAAGCAAGGGATTGCTTTTTAAGGAAATGGAATTACTATCCTGAGAATATTTCAAAAATGTGACTTGAAAGGGCAGATACATGGCATAAGTGTTCTTCAGCTTTCTGTTGATTCCTGAGTGATCCTGGGTGAGATAAATTGTGGTGATGTGCTTGTCTTGTGTCTAAACTCTTATCCAGCTAGTGTCAGGAAATAAACTCTTTTTGAGCAAAGATCGTTGCTCCAAGCCCCAGAGCAGCAGAAGCAGGCTGTGACTCAAACTTTTTAAGGTGATTCAGTCCTTCTCTGTACCACCCAGGGGTCTCAGGAGGTGGGTATAATGTTTCCTTTTGTATCTCATGGTTATGCTGTGTGATAATTAAGATAGCTACTGGTACAACATTTTTAGGCATCTGCCCATACAATAGCTCCTGATGCAGTGACTACGGATGTCTTGAGGTTTTGTACATTCTCTCAGTGGGCCAAATGTCAAGATGCAGACTATCAAAGTTCAGAATTCATTGGAACAAAGGGAGGAAAAACCTGCCACATTTGCAACTGAGAAATGGAAATCTGATGTACAGGGGGTGTGCTGACAGATACAAGATGTGGAGTTGCTGCATTTGTGGCACTGCTTTATAGACATTTTTACCATACCCCAATAGTTAATGAATTTGCATAGACTTCTTCCAAAATCTCTGAATGTAGGTAATTAGACATTAAGATTCTTATCAAGTGGCATTTTGCATTTTGTTTTGTTCCACGCTGTTTATGCAGAAGCCAGAGGATCTTTAACCTTTGGGAAACCTGCATTAAATCAATATTACATTAGTGTTTTAGTGCCATTAGCTCAATAGCCATATGCCCAGATATTTCCTCCATTCAGAAAGTCAGGACTTGCTAAACAAAAATGAGATAATTAACAATGAATACCTGCCACTCGGATTTTATGTATACAGCATTACCTCTTTCCCTCCAAAGCTTGACATTATTACCTATAATTCAAGAAGTGCAAGCCCACACCCCATACACTGCATAGCAATGGAGCTCTCCTGGTGACCTCACACGTTTCCATGGTAGCAGATTCATCTGGAAATAGCACAGTCCTTTGATTTGTAGGTGGTCAAAGATGGACTCCTGAATTACATACGTTAAAAAAGGCTAATTTCCAAAGAAAGTCTTAGGTTGAAAATTTTGCAAGGTGCAAGATTATAAATTACAGTGGTATTCATATTTTTAATGATTATGCATTTCTAGTTCTGAATTTGAAAGAGGGCATTTGTCGTTCGAATGCCTCATGGTTAGAATATTTACAAGAAAGTTAGCGATAGAATACAGAAATCCAGTTCTGGCAGCTAGCCACCACCTGCTGGTCATATTGCTGCCTGTCTCCAGGGGCATTGGTCTGCTCGGGCTGCCAGAATGAAATAACAGACCAAGAGGCTTCTCCGTGGCTCAGACGTAAAGAATCTGTCTGCAATGCGGGAGACCCGGGTTTGGTTCCTGGGTTGGGAAGATCCCCCGGAGGAGTGCATGGCAACTCACTCTGGTATCCTTGCCTGGAGAATTCCATGGACAGAGGAGTCTGGTGGGCTATAATCCATGGGGTCACAAGAGTCAGACACTACTGAGCTACTAACACATGCATTTCTGAAGGCTGGAGGTCCCGGGTCAAGGTTTCACTTGTGGGCGAGGACGCTCTTCTTGGCTTGCAGACTCAGCGTTTCAGCATGTGCGGAGAGAGAGAGTGTGTGAGCACACATGCTCTGGTCCCTTTGATAAGGACACTAACCCTATGAGATCAGGGATCCACTCTCGGAAACTCATTTAAACTCAAGTAACCTTGATCATTTACTTAGAGGCCTCATGTCCAAGTACAGGCACACAGGGCATTACACTCCAGGGTATGAGTTCAGGGTTGGGCAAAGACATTTGGTCCACAGCCCCAAGCCTCCTGTTCATCTCCCCTGGGCCCTGGCACTTCGACTCTAACAGAGGAGAGAATTCATCTTGCTGAGATCAGATGGGATGTCTGGATCACTGCGCATTTGGACTCAAGATAAATCGTTTAGTTGGATCAAGATCCCTTTTAACTTCAGCAAAGTAGTAATGAACTGAAGATGAATGTTGGTTAAAAAAAATAACAATAACTTGTAATCTAAACATCATCAACTACAACAAAACAGCCCTTCTCTGTAACATCTGAAACAAAGATAAGAAAGAGGATGTTTTATGTGCTGCACGTGTCAAATTGTCACGTGCCCAGGACCTGGCTATGAGGTAGTCTGCAGAATCTGAGAACTCCAGCCCCATTTTGACTGTGCCCCCCACCCCCCAACTGTCTCCTCACCTGCTCTCTCTGTCATCAGTCTGGGAGATCAGGTGAACTGGCGCCAGGCCTGACCATGTTTTAGGGGCAAAAAAAGTGAGAAAACAGATACTCGTAACATAATCTCACAGCATCACAGAGAGTCAACACTTAACTCAGAATTTGATTGCTAAAACTATTTAAACATATTTTTGTAAACAGAGACACTTGAGAGTTGGAAAAGTGTCTATCTGCAGTAACATAAAATAATGCAAAGTCTTCCTGCTGTAGCATCACACCGGCATTCTGAGAAATGTCCTATTCTGCGGAACCACAGACTGAGACTCACAGGCTTCTGAGGAAGGTAAGGTCAGCAGCAGACTCTTCATAAGCTGGTGCAGCTCGGTAATTACAGCACCAATGGTAACATGAACCCTTGCCCTCTCCACGGGCTCTGCCACCTACAGCCCCCACCTCTATATTTGCAGCCCCTCAGAGTCACACAGCTTTGAAGATCTTTGCTTCTAATAAACACCCTTCCATCAAAAGGAGAAACACAAGTCAGAGACAACCTTCCCCACCAGTTAGTGTTTTCACACAGGAAGAAATTCCTTTGTGGTTTCTCTGTCTACCCTTGTGGCTTTCCCAGACAGCTTAACACACTGGAAAACAACTGCCAAGTCACCAAGCTCTTGTCCTGAAGTAAGACATGGCTGTAAGATGCCGCGTGGTGTTTTCCCCCTAAGTTTCTCATATGTTGCTGCTGTTTTTGTCTTGAATCCTGATGTACTCTTCAAATGATTAACGTGCTAGTGGAAACTGTCAATGAACCATTAGGATCTCTATAAATGTGTGCATGCCTGCTGAGTTGTTTCAGTTGTGTTCAATTCTTTGTGACCCCGTGGCCTGTAACCTGCCAGGCTCCTCTGTCCATGGAGATTCTCCAGGCAAGAATACTGGACTGGGTTGCCTCCTCCAGGATCCCCTCCTCCAGGGGATCTTCCTGACCCAGGGATCAGACAGGAGGCTCCTGCTGCTCCTGCACTGCAGGTAAGTTCTTTACCTCTGAGCCACCAGAGACATGCTTTATCTCCCTGTATGTATGAGCTAACTTGAGTCTATGAGAAGAACACTGTTTATCAGAATAGACTGTGTTTGGAGTTGTTATTGGAAAAGACAATGGCACCCCACTCCAGTACTCTTGTCTGGAAAATCCCATGGATGGAGGAGCCTGGAAGGAGTTGTTATAAGAAAGAAGAAAAGGGTTAAAAAAGGCCAAAGGCACCATCTAATGGAAAGACCGGGCATCGCTGTGTTCCTGCTCTGCGCCGGCTTCCCCAGGAAATGGACTTCAGACCCCCAGACAGAGCTTCTTCTTCTTCTAGGGAGGAAATGAAGGTCAGTTTGGGATTGGCCCAGGGAGTTTATGTGATTGGAAGGTGGATGTGAAAGTCTGAAGGAAGGCCATGGGTTCTCGATTAAGGAGTTCTTATACAGCTAGGGCTTCCCTGATAGCTCAGTTGATAAAGAATCTGCCTGCAATGCTGGAAACCCCGGTTCGATCCCTGGGTTGGAAAGATCCGCTGGAGAAGGGAAAGTCTACCCACTCCAGTGTTCTGGCCTGGAGAATTCCATGCATTGTCTTAGCCATGGGGTTGCAAAGAGTCTGACATGACTGATCAATTTTCACTTTCATACAGTTGAAGTGGCAAGAAATACTTAAACCTTTTGAATTGCTTAGGGAAGGGTTTCCAGAAATAAGAACAACTCCTTTTTATTCAGGCTGCAAGCTAACATGTGAAAGGGTCCATGAGGGTCTCTGTCAATAGAAGGAGGGTAAGAAAAAATTGAGAGGCTTCCCCAGTGGCTCAGTGGGAAAAAATCTGCCTGCAATGCAGGAGACTTGGGTTCAATCCCTGGGTAGGGAAGATCCCCTGGAGGAGGGCATGGCAACCCAATCCAGTATTCCTGCCTGGAGAATCGCACAGACAGAAGAGGGTGGACATTAAGAAGGGAGTCTGAGGGGAGCCTACTGTGGTCTGAAGGTCCGTGTCTCCTGGGAGGGGCTTAGGTCATGAGGATGGAGACCTCATGGGGGGGATTAGTGCCCTGTAGCAGAGACCCCAGGGGGTCCCTGCCCTGTCTGCCCTGAGGACCCTGAGATAAAGGGCAACAGCACAGAACCTCACTTTTCTTTAGTCCTCGTCACAGAAGATGAAGCTATGCTTACAGCCCCATTCTCCTGTGTTTCAACCAGCTTTTCAATGTCCTGTGGTGATATTCCCCACAAATATTCCTCGCTGGTCCTCCAGTTTACCTTAAGTTAGTGTTCTCTTCATCTTTAGTTCCTTATTCTTCCTCTTCCCTCATGTGTAGGATTTACTGCTTTCCTTTGTAAATAAGAATCATAGGGTCCTCATTTTAGATGACAGACCTGCTATCAAGGTTAGGTTTGGAGACCCTGATCACTTCCTGTAAACCTCATTTCTTGTTTTTATTGTTCACAGTGGGAGAGGAGGAGCTATCATCTGTAGGTCCTCAACCTGAACACACTTAATTCTTTTCTTTATTCTTCACTTTGCCTGCATCCTCTCTTAACATCACTGCCACTTCAGTCCACTTGCAGACTTCCACCCCCACAGGAGCAGAACAGAAAGGAAAGTCCACGTTATCTTCATTCCTTCCTTATTTTCACAGTAAAGGGCATGTTCCATCCACCCTTCCTCACCACCACCCTTCCCAATTGTGGGCTCTCGTGGACTCCAAAGAGGTCATGTGTGGTGTCTAAGTCCTCCATTTTAAAATATTTATTTCACAAAATATTTAGTCCAATGGATGTACATAGTAAATAACCCATAAATAAAAGATCAACAAATGAATAGTTGAAGCACACAATATAAATAAATAATTTGTTGTGGAGTTATTAGCATTAAATATTGACTCATTACTGGAAAAACCCAGAAACTAAATCCCTTTGTGTAGATAACCCTGCTTTTATATAACCAACATGCTGCATAAGGACAGTTGAAAATAAAATATGGTTTAATGTAAGTAGTAGGATAAGAAGAGACAGGAGATTTAGGGCCATTTAGATCAATCTTCTAACAACTTTTGAACCTTAAATGTAATATTATGATATTAATGCCTGGAAACAACCCTGAAGCTATTGAGGATTTGAGTTCATGTAATGGATATTGGAGACTGGGATTTTCATGCCCAAACTTGTTGGAAGATTAATGGAACGGGTCGATGTTTCCTCAAAGGGTGCCATACACCTGTCATTTTGTGAGAGACAGGGCAACTCCTGAGATTACAAACAATGACAACTTCTCCTTTAAAACACACCTCAATTTCAGTTTCAAGTTGATGGACCATTGCAAAGAACAAAATAGTTGCATCATTTAGATTTTTTTTTTTGCCACACTGTGAAAGTTTTCATTTTATAATTTCAAATCTTTAAAGACCTCAGTTATGTTTTCTCTGGATGTATTTCTTCTCATTTTGAATTAAAAATGGAGAAGGAAATGGCAGCCCACTCCAGTATTCTTGCCTGCAGAAACCTGTGGATGGAGGAGCCTGGTGGGCTGCTTGTCCATAGGGTTGCACAGAATCGAACACAACTGAGGCGACTTACTTAGCACAGCATGCATGCATGCTTCCATTAGAAAAAGATCTAACTGAGAGTTTAAGGTTTGGAATTAGAATGATGGAATTCAAAGCCCATCTTTACCACATATACTGACTGTAAGACCTTTCTCTGCTTAATCTTTAGTTTTCTCAGATTTATATATAAGATTAAGGATAAGGCAAGCATATTTCCATACAATAAAAATATTTACTTCATAGGATTATTATGAGGATTAAAAGAAACAATGAGTGTAGATAACTCCTGGCACTCAGTAAGCACTTGAGAAATGGTTGGCATTGCTACTACCTAAAATAAAGCCCTAATTAGCATCAGAAAAGCAATTACTCATCCTACTAAACCCAAGGACCAGCTTGACTTGAACAACTGTAGCTAAGTCTGTTCTGGGTCAAAGAAAGAACTCCAGCTTCTGTTTGGGAAAGGTGAATTGGGGCAAATAAATGCTCACTCTGTCAGGAAAAATCAGGAGACAGATAGGGGAACCCACATCCACATGAATGTATAGAGATGATGCTGAAAGTGGGCGCCCAACCCTGTGCCACAGGCTGGGAGATCAAGAGACCCAAGTCAAAGAAGCAGAAACCCACTCCCAAGTCTCACATGCATTGAGTAGTATTAAAAATAACTTGATGCCTAAAAAAAAAAAAAAAAATACAACTTGTTACACTCACCATCTCTCTCGATTTTCGTTGAAAAACTTGTGGACAAGGTATTATTCAGTTATCAAGAGGGGAAACTCAGGGTCCAGGGTTGCTGAGCACATCACTGTGGGACAGGACCGCATCTCCGTGATGACCTGCCTGTCTGTCACTTCTGAGCTGTCTGGGGCGGACAGACACTATATCCCAGGAAGGGCTGATGCCCAACCGTGATGGTTTCTAGGAAACGTCATTTGTTATATAAGAAACTTACGGAAACACATGAGAAGGAGGCCTTGGTATTTCCATTGAGGCTGTTGATCTGTGGTCACTGCTTTCTCTGCGTCCATCTCCTCAGCTTTACTGGATTCTACTTTTCCCTGGCAGTTCCCTCACTTACTTGTGTCTTTATTACTACTTTTCTTTTGCTGCTGCTCCTTTCAGAGACTCTGCAAGCTCTGGATTAATTCCTGTTCTTGCTAATTTGCCTTCAATTTTCAACACTTGAAATGAATAAAAAAAAAAAAAAGAAAGAAAATATCAACAAAAACATAGGATTTGTGTTTTAAAATCAAATAAAAATATAAACACAAACCCCACAATGGTATTAAAAAAGCAAAATACACCTAAGAGATGATCCAGTAGTAGAGAAGAAAGGACATAGAATGGAATCTATAAATATGAAATCAGTAGAAATCACCCAATCTGAACAACAAAGAATTAGACCAGGAAAAAAAGTAAGCAGAGCTTTGGGAGTTTTTGGGACAAAACATTCAACATTCGTCTTCATGAAGTCTCAGAAGGAGATAAAGCAAGTAGGGCTCTAAGTTATTGGAAGAAATGATGGTGAAGCTTCCCAAATTTGGCAAAAGATATGAACCTACAGTAGAGTCAAGAAGCTGAATAAACTTCAGACAGCATTCATGCTCCCACAAAAAATGCAGAAAGATACGTCATAATAAAGCTTTGAAAGCAAATATTTAGAAAAATTCCTGAAGACAATGCAAGAAATGACAAAAGATTTTTTGTTGGAACCATGGAACCCAGAAGCAAGTAGCACAATGTTTTTAAAGTGCTGAAAGAAAATAATTGTCTATTGCAAGTTCAATATCTGGTGAAACTATCCCACAGAAAGGAAAGGGGACTGAAATTATATTCATATAAGGGAAAACTAAAAGAAATTGTCCTTGGCAGACACCTTTACAGAGTTTGGCTAAAGGACTGACAGGAGTATGTACCTTGGGACATCAGAAATGGAAAAGATAGAGCAGAAATACAGGTGTGTGCAAAAGAACATTCTTCTCATGGCTTTTATTAAACATATTTGATCATTCAAACAGTTATTGTTCCATCTGATCCTCAAGACCAACCTTTGCTGAGATTTTGATGAGAATTTTATTAAACCTATAGATAAGTCTCAAGAGAATTCACCTGGGATATATGATCCAGACCAATGAGAGCTATGCTCACACAAAGACCTATGCATGAATATCCATAGCAACTTTCTTTGTCATAAGCAAAACCTGGAATCAGCCCAGATGTCCTGTAACAGGTGAATGGTTCAGCAAACTGAGAAGCAGCTACTTAGCAATGCAGATAAATGCACTCGTGATGCACATAATGACTTGGATGAATCTACAGAGAAATGCTGAATGCGAAAAGCCAGTCCCAAAGATGGCACACTGTGTGGTTCCATATATGTAATATTTTTCAAAGACAACATTTTAGAAAAGCATGATAGCTTAGTGGTTGCAAGTTTTGGAGACAGAGGAAAGGAGGTGTGTCAACTAAGCCTTTTGTATTTTCTCTGCTTTCTGACGGAGAAGGCAATGGCACCCCACTCCAGTACTCTTGCCTGGAAAATCCCATGGGTGGAGGAGCCTGAAAGGTTGCAGTCCGTGAGGTCACTGAGGGTCGGACATGACTGAGCGAATTCACTTTCACTTTTCACTTTCATTCATTGAAGAAGGAAATGGCAACCCACGTCAGTGTTCTTGCCTGGAGAATCCCAGGAACGAGGGAGCCTGGTGGGCTGCCATCTATGGGATCGCACAGAGTTGAACACGACTGAAGTGACTTAGCAGCAGCTGCTGCTGCTTTCTGATCTTTTGCTTTCTGGGGGGCCTTACTGATCTGGGGGAGATTGCCCATCCCAGGATTTGCTAATTTCTAGAGGTTGCAGACCCTTCAGTGTACACCCTTCATATGAAGAACAATCAATCTAGATTCTACACTCCTGCTACTTAGTCGCTCAGTTGAGTCCTACTCTTTGCGACCCCATGGAGTGTCGCCCTGCAGGCTCCTCAGTCCATGGGATTCTCCAGGCATGAATACCGGAGTGGGTTACCCTGCCCTTTTCCTTGAGATCTTCCTGACCCAGGGATCAGATTCACCTCTCCTATGGTTCCTACATTGTAGGCAGATTCTTTACCACTGTGCCCCTAGGGGAGCCCATAAAGGTATGCTTTGTTTAAATTATTTTGTCTAAATGTAGTTTCATGACTTGAAAATTCCCTGAAACAAACATAAAAACATTCAGAGATGGCAGTTAAGTCTAGCAGTGTTGTGCTTAAGGAGCAACTTGTCTAGAAGTTGTATCATTTGTTGACTGTCTTTCATCATGAGTTGTCTGTGAAGGAGCAGCCTATTGGAGAACATCTGGCACAATACTTAATATCTGGGCAAAAGGTGGACAGGCCAAGAGGCAAGCACATATTCCTGCAAGCATAGAAGGGCACAGCTTACCTCTCAATGAACAGGGAAGAGGGAATCTAAACAGGAGGTATAGGAGCACCCTGCAGAGAGCAGGTGATGGAAGCTCACATTTCCAAAAGTAAAGTAAATCTGGAGAAAGAGTAGCAGTTCTCCAAAGAGAAACTATTCAGTATCTTCCTCAGATGGAATCTGATATCACAGCGCTTGTGAGCAAGGACTCAACCCCAGGTGAGTCCTGCCACACACAAGCAAATCCAGGCTTAGTGTAGAAATGCCTCCTTGAAAAAGTGTTTGCAGCAGGGAGACTCTCAGACCACATGATCGGCTAGGGTCTCAAGGATCAGTTAGAGAGGGCTACCCTTTCCTAGGGAGGAGTGAACAGACTAGAAATTCTGGGGGTGGGAGGGTGGCAGGGCTTGTGGAATATGAGATGCTTCATCCACAGGTGGTGTTTTCGCCTAAGGACAGCAATTCTGGGAGGTGCTTTTGGTGCAGTGTTGTAGGAGGGCACTGCTCCATCTTCTGATGCTTGGGGTGACCCCATGTTGTTGATGTTCAGTCACTCAGTCATGTCCAGTTCTCTGCAACACCCTGGATTGCAGCACGCCAGGCTTCCCTGTCCTTCACTCTCTCCCAGAGTGTGCTCAAACTCATGTCCATTGAGCCAGTGATGCCATCCAACCATCTCATCCTTGGTTGCCCCCTTCTCCTTCTGCCCTTAATCTTTTCCAGAATCAGGATCTTTTCCAATGAGTCGGCTCTTCACATCAGGTGGCCAAAGTGTTAGAGCCCATGTCCAAGGGTAAATGGAAGACTCCTGGTTACAGGTTGTCGATTCAAGTTAGCAGGCATTTTGCCCATGTTGTTCAGGGGACAAACAGTTCTGCTAATCGTTTATGAGACCAACAGTGGGAGTTTGGAAGGTCCATGCCTGGCCTTGTCATGAAAGAAAGAAAGTGAAAGTGAAGTCATTCAATTGTGTCCAACTCTTTGTGACCCCATAGACTATAGCCCACCAGGCTCCTCCATCCATGGGATTCTCCAGGCCAAAATACTGGAATGGGTTGCCATTTCGTTCTTCAGGGGATTTTCCTTCTCCAGGGATCAAACTTGAGTCTCCTTCATTGCAGGCAGATTCTTTACCGTCTGAGCCACCAGAACTTGTTGTAGCCATGTCTATCTGCATGGCCCGGGGAAGGCAGTTCTCTGCAGTGTCATGTCCAGAAAGGCAAAAGGGCTGGGGCTTCTTCTCGAGGGCAGAGGGCTCAGGAAAGCTCAGCCTCATGTCTCCACAGCTGGCCTTCAGTTTCTGCTGGGGGGCTGCCTCAAACACAGCATCTGGCATTCAGTGACGGGCTTTGTCTCACGGAGGGAGTGGAGACAGCAAGGACTGATGACTGAGAGACACTGAGCTCGGGACAGACATCAAAGCCTGGTACACACTGCAGGGAGTGGAGAAAGGATTACAAGGGAAGAGCAAAAGAATATGATTTTTTTTAAGTGGGCTTTGGGACCAAAGATGCTGCTATTGATGGTTTTGCTGCTTTGTTTTCTCCACGATGGGCCTCTTGCTCTTCCCTGGGCCTGATGTTACAGTGGTTTCTATAGACCAGATGTTTGTGTACCCCCTCTCAAATTCTGATGTGGAAGTGCATTTCCCTAATGTGAAGGGATTGGGAGATGTGGTCTCTGGGGGGTGATTGTGTCATAAGGGTGGGCATTTCTGCCTCCACCAGAGAAGGACACAGCCAGCGGTGGGGGTGGGGGTGGGGGGCTCAGCAGACCCCAAATCTGCCAACACCATGATCTTGGACTTCCAGCCTCCACAACTATGAGGAGTAGCTTCTGTTGTTTCCAAGCCAGCCAGTGTATAGTACTTTTGTTACCACAGCCCAAGCAGACTGAGACAGTGGTGCTATTTCTGTGTATCAGCAATGTGGTACCCCCAACACACACACACACACACATATACACACACACACACACATACACACACACACACACACACACACACACACACACACACACCTCTCTGTCCCAGTGGTGCAGACAGCCAACACAGATTAAGGACAGAAGGCCAGGGTAGTTGAGTGGCAGTTAACCCAGGGTGTCTCCATGCCCCTGGTAAAACCCAGGAAAGCAGACCTCAGGCTACATGGTCTGTGCTTTGACCATGTGATATTCCAGGTGGGAAAACCATTTCCTAATAAAAGTGATGGAAGCTCAGTCACTCTGACCCCTAAAGCTAGACTGTACCAAGCTCTAGAGCTGTGATAAAGAAAATTCTTGTCCTGGCAGGCAAGAGGGATTAAATCAACACACTCTAACAGTCCAAGAGAGAAGCAGTAATTCTCCTTGATGTTTTCTGACGCTGCTCCCTCACCAATAGAGCCTATGTTATTTGTGAAAGTTCTGGTTGTTTCATTTTTTCAGCACAAGTTGAGCATTTTTTAGGATGATGTAATATACTTCATTACAGCTTCATTTCTAAACTAAGGAATTATTTATATCAGGGTTGGCTATTTTGGAGAATGGACTGTTTCTTCAGAAAGATGAACACACACACACACACACACCACTTGCATGCCCTCTGAATAGTCATTCAGTCACCTGAGAACATAGTGCACGGATTCAGGTGGATGTCCTTTTTGTGTAATATTTAAAATCTAGAGTTTACTTGTGCATCTGGAAGATTCCCTTAAATTATTAAGAGTTTTAATATTTTGAAGGAAGATACTTGATGATGGTATTTATCAGTCTTGCTTTTAGTGAGGCATTCTTGCAGAATCATTTGAAATCTGTGAATGTTCAGAGCTGCCTTTAAGAAATATCACCAACAGACTGCCCCAGACTGTAGCTTCGGGCAGGTTGATTCCATCCCCTAACCCCACGTCCTTGTGTGGAAGCTGTGGTTCCTATGACCAGCACTACCGTGAGGGCAGTGAGGTGATGTGCAAATGCAGAGCCCAGGGCCTGGGCTGTGCACTGCGCACCACTGTGTGCACGGGGCCCGGTAAAACGCTGATTGTGCTGTCAGACCTCAACACAGGTTTACTGAGTAAACTTGGGAGTATCTCTCATAATTTTCTCACCTATAGAATAAAGAGGATTACACTATTTGATGTCTAGTGTTCAATCCTGTAAAGAGCAATATTGCATAGGAACCTAGAATGTTAGGTCCATGAATCAAGGCAAATTGGAAGTGGTCAAACAGGAGATGGCAAGAGTGAACATTGATATTCTAGGAATCAGTGAACTAAGATGGACTGGAATGGGTGAATTTAACTCAGATGAGCATTATACCTACTACTGTAGGCAGGAATCTGTTAGAAGAAATGGAAGTAACCATTATAGTCAACAAATGAGTCAGAAATGCAGAACTTGGATGCAGTCTCAAAAACGATATATTGATCTCTGTTCATTTCCAAGGCAAACCATTCAGTATCACAGTAATCCAAGTCTATGCCCCAACCAGTAACGCTGAAGAAGCTGAAGTTGAATGGTTCTATGAAGACCTATAAGACCTTCTAAAACTAACATCCCCAAAAGATATCCTTTTCATTATAGGGGACTGGAATGGAAAAGTAGGGAGTCAAGAAACACCTGGAAGCAAATTTGGCCTTGGAATACAGAATGAAGCAGACCAAAGGATAATAGAGTTCTGCCAAGAGAATGCACTGGTCATAACAAACACCTCTTTCCAACAACACAAGAGAACACTCTACACATGGAAATCACCAGATAGTCGACACTCAAATCAGATTGATTATATTCTTTGCAGCCAAAGATGGAGAAGGTTTATAGAGTCAACAAAAACAAGATTAGGAGCTGATTATGGCTTAGATCATGAACTCCTTACTGCCAAATTCAGATTTAAATTGAAAAAAGTGGGGAAAACCACTAGACCATTCAGGTATGACCTAAATCAAATCCCTTATGACTATACAATGGAAGTGAGAAGTAGATTTAAGGGACTAGATCTGATTGACAGAGTGCCTGATTAACTATGGACAGAGGTTCGTGACATTGTACAAGAGATAGGAATCAAGACCATCCCAAAGAAAAATAAATGCTAAAAAGCGAAATGACTCGGTGAGGAAGCCTTAAAAATAGCTGTGAAAAGAAGGGAAGCAAAAGCAAAGG
>SJYC01051800.1:0-14091 GCA_006408675.1 Madoqua kirkii
AAAGATTGAGGGCAGAAGAAGGGGATGGCAGAAGATGAGATGGTTGGATGGCATCACCGACTCAATGGACATGGGTTGGGTGGGCTCTGAGAGTTGGTGATGGACAGGGAGGCCTGGTGTGCTGTGGTTCATGGGGTGGCAAAGAGTCGGACACGACTGAGCTGAACTGAACTGAACTGATCCCTCCTAACTGGGCTTTTTCTCACTTAAGATAGTGAAAGCTTGTAGTGTTCTACTGTTTATAGACAGTTTTAGACCTTTTACCTCCTGGGGCCCTCAGGATCCTGGTCACACCCGTCACGTTCATTCACACCTCGACGTTTCCAGCGACAGAGGAATGTGAACAATTGCCAAGTCAATACAACTGAGTCTAATTCTTAGTAATAACATGTGTGTATACCGATGTTTTAAATTTCAACAGTGTTTTCCCATATAATGTTTATGGCAGCCTCAGAATTACATGGGTCAGACAAGTGTGAATGGCATAGTCATTTTCAGACTAAAGGAATTGAGACCAAATGAGGCTAAATGTCCTGGATCCACACAGCTGGCCGGTGTGGACCCGGGGACCCAGCCCCAGGCCTCCTGCCTCCTGTCTGTTCGCTCTCACCCTCCCCTCCTCTGACACCAGCTCTTCCCAAGCAGGCTGATTCCAGTTTCTTCCCCCAGAGTCTCTGCTCAGAGGGAGGAGGCCCAGGCTCCCACTCAGCTGCTGCAGTGTTTCCTCAGCCGGAATCTGCCCTCCCTTCCCAAACCTCAGAACTCGACGGAGCTCTCTCCTAACAGAGGCAGTCGGCAATGGACTTTCTCTCCCACTAACAAAAGGGACAGCTGAGCATTTGTAACTCAGCATCCTGGGGGATTGAATAGGGATGTGTGTGTGTGTATCTGTATGTGTGTGTGTGTCTGAACATATGTGTGTGACTGTATGTGTGTCCCTGTGTGTGTGTGGGTCCATTTATATTTTCTCCCTGAATCTACTGCATAAGAATTAGGCCCTGGTGTCTAGATAGTTGGGCTTTACATGTGGCTCTCGTCGTAAAGAAACTGCCTGGCAGTGAAGGAGATGTAAGAGATGTTTGATCCTGGGTCAGGAAGATGCCCTGGAGGAGGGCATGGCAACGCACTCCAGTATTCTTGCCTGGAGAATCCCACGGACAGAGGAGCCTGGAGGGCTGCAGTCCATGAAGTTCGCATAGAGCTGGACATGAATGAAGTGACTGAGCTCACACATGGCGCAGAGCATCCATTAGAGATGGAAGATGTTAATAGTTGCAGCCAGTATCTGCTGCCTTGGATGGGTGAGATATGATCAGTCCCCTTCACAAACCAGGGCCTTCTTTTCTCCAGAGACAGAAAACCACAGTCCTCACTGGTCATCTTTCCACTGAGTGTGCAAGGGCTTAACAGTCGTGATGGGAAAACACTGAGGGAATTTAGTTTCTTGTTACCTTAACTGTGAAAAAAATTTATATGGTTTTAAAGATTACTTTCCATTTATAGTTATTTCAAAATATTGACTACTATATTTCTCATGCTGTACAGTACATTCTTGAATCCATCTTATATCTAACAATTTAGACTCCTCATATTTCCCTGATAGTCCCCCTCCCTCTCCTCACTAGTAACCACTAGTTTGTTCTCTGAATCTGTGAGTCTTCTGCTTTTATGTTATATTTACTACCTTGTTGTATTTTTTAGATTCCACATTTACGTGGTATCATACAGTATTTATCTTTCTCTGTCTGACTTATATAGAACAGTATAATGCCCTCCAAGTTGCTGGAAATGACAAATTTTTGTTCTTTTTTTATGACTGTGTAACATTACTTTGTCTGTTGACGTACGTTGTCTTAGGTTGCTCCCATGTCTTAGGTACTGTAAATAATGCAGTTATGAACATTGTAGTGTGTATTATTTTTTTGAGTTAGTATTTTTGGGTTTTTTTTGGATATGTACCCAGGAGTAGAGTTGCTGGATCATGAGGTAGTTCCTTCGTGGTCAACTGAGAATCTTGACAGAGCAGACAATCTTCAGTAGCAGCCCCAGAGACGATATGTCATGAGAAAAGCCGATATCTTTTACTTGAGTTCCACCCTATTTCTTATAATTACTTATGTGGCCCAGAACATGTTAATTCATCTTTCAAAACCTGTGTTTGTGTGTGATCACATACTCTGCACTTAATAGTCGTGTTAGTAGGGTCTCTCTCTCTTCTAACTGTGCAGAAAGGAGCCATGTCTCATACCTTTGTATCGTGGCACTTATTGCAAAGTCTTACACAAGTCAGATGGAGAAGGCAATGGCACTCCACTCCAGTGCTCTTGCTTGGAAACTCCCATGGATGGAGGAGCCTGGTGGGCTGCAGTCCATGGAGTCCCTAAGAGTAGGACATGACTGAGTGACTTCACTTTCACTTTTTACTTTCATGCATTGGAGAAGGAAATGGCAACCCACTCCAGTGTTCTTGCCTGGAGAATCCCAGGGACAGGGGAGCCTGGTGGGCTGCCGTCTGTGGGGTCACACAGAGTCAGACACAACTGACAATGATGTGTGACACATGTCAGAGGCTCCACATAAGATTATGTTACTGCTGTTTCTTTGCTTTGCTTTGCTTTTTTTGGTTACTGCTATTTCTGTCAATAATAGGAGAATCCCAGGGACAGGGGAGCCTGGTGGGCTGCCGTCTGTGGGGTCACACAGAGTCAGACACGACTGACAATGATGTGTGACACATGTCAGAGGCTCCACATAAGATTATGTTACTGCTGTTTCTTTGCTTTGCTTTGCTTTTTTTGGTTACTGCTATTTCTGTCAATAATGTGAGCAGTCACTTCCTCTTTGGAGTCTGACTGCAGCATGGATCCAGGTTTCAAAGCAATAACCCAAGAATTGACTGTTTTGCAGTCATTCCAAGGATAATGATTAGTGGTTTTTAAAGAAACGTTCCCAACAGGAAAGATTTTTGTATATACGGTTTCAGCAAGTATTTTCCAGGATCTTCTTACAATCAATAAGACAGAAAGGACAGTCCTTCAGGGAAAGGGCTATCAAAGTGTATTTAAACTTAGAGGCAAAGCTAAAAACAATGAGAGCCTGGACTCTGTAACAGGACAAAGACAGATGCAATGGTTTGCACCTACAGCTGCTGCCATGATGGTTTATGTTTCTGTGTGAGGGGGTGAGGGTCATGTGTACAGTGGGCATATTTATTGTGTCCATCTCTTTGCAGGTCATCCTGGTCAACATTTTTTTAATATTAGAATTTTGAACACTTTTCCCAGAAACAACTCACTGAACCTAAACAGTAACATTTAAACACACATCACCTTACAGTCAACTGAAGAACAGGAAAATACTGAGCATCAGGAACGTAAGAAAGAACCAAAGAACTTTAGACATAGGGCACACATTAGCCTCAACTCTTTTTCACAGATAAGAAAGTGGTCTCAGAAGTGGCATGGCTTTTCCAAGAGCATAAAGCTCGAGACACATTTGATCTGAGTTGGCCCTTCTGAAATTTAGTTTCATTGGAGAATGGTTATCAGAAGTCCTGGGGAAAAGCCAGCCGTCAGTCTCACGTTCTTGTGGTCACTGAAGCTAGATAAACATTGATTTGTCTTTTCATGATAATTATTTAGCCTTGGAGGCAACTTTCAGTCTGTCCTCGAGGATTTAGTGGCCTCATTATTAGACGGAGCTGATGGTGATTGAAGTTCCTATTCCCCAAATCTGCCTCAGTGCAGGAGGGAAGTACTGCCGATGACCTTTAAGAATGTCCCTTCTCCCACCGCTGGACCTAGCATCTCCAGCTCGCTGGTGTGGTGCAAGCCAGGAGTGAGGCAGCCTTTCCTTTAAGTGAGGAGTGGATCTTAAACATCAGAGTCCATACAACCTGCGGTCTCTCCCCCATGGATTCCTCCTGGATTCACCTTGCGACAACCAGGGGGAGTTTGAAGAATATATTTCTTTTCTCCCACTCGAATCCAGCTTGCCACTCCTAAAATATGGATCTGAACAGATGGAGAGGCTTTCTCCATCTGGGTGCCTTCTCTCCTCCTTCAGGGACTGAAGGGAGAGAAAAGGAAATGATATTTTTAAGAATTTTGTATACATCAGCCACTGTACTTATATTGTTGCTTTCTCCAAGTCTATTGGATAAATAGCATTTTACATATTTTCTGAGAAGCAAACATATGCAAATTAAGTGTTTTTCTTTCTTTCTTTCTTTTTTTTTTTTTTAAAGTGATCCCATGCACAGAAAGTCAGATACAGGATACAAAGCCAGTATTTTAACTCAAAGTCCACCCTGTTCGCTCTACCAGTGGTTCTCAGAGAACAGTCCTGGCATGCATGCATGCATCATCTGGAGACCTGGTGGAAAGATAACTCTTGGGCCCTACCCTGGATAGGCTGAATAAGAAACTTTGGAGCTGGGGGTCTGCACCCCAACATGTCTTCCACTTCATTCCCATGCACGATGAAGCCCACAGTCTGTACCCTTTATTCAGCTCCCACTAGTGAAAGGAGACAGGGTCTAATTCTCTCCTTTCCCAATGGATCATTTACAACATGGTTTACCTCTAGACTTAGACTTACTTGACACTTCTTAATTTCCTGCATCCTAATGCTACTCTTCTAAGTCATTCACAAAAGGGGCAGTACTCCCCATGTGTGTATGTATATGTGTGTATATATGTATGTCAGCGTACACACACACACACACACACACACACAGTTAAGGGTATTTATTAGAAAAATAGGGGAAAGTGCTCAGCTTATTTATTTTAAGCCAGCCAGTGAGAATAGTTTAAAAAATTAGAACTTACACGAATAAATATTCACACAGGGTCACAGAATCTTTTTTCAGTGTAAATGATCTCTCCTGGAGGATGCTCCCAGCAAGACTGTGTTTCTGGGAGGTGTGCTTTCTGCACGCCTGGCTCAGTTTTTTCATAAACCAGCACAGAGGTATCGGGAGCGTGGAGACCAGCTTAGGGAAATGTAAGCTCCTTTGTGAAGGAGGGGCAGAGAGGAGGGTTTTAAATGTTGAAATGGCAAAGCAAAACAGCAACAGCCTTGATAGTACCATCCGGTCCTTAGTGAGATATGACCTCCTACAAATTACTTCATTTCTTAAAGCTTTGTTTCCTCATCATTGTGTGGGAAGAGGGGGCAGTGATAATCTTATGATAGAAACAAGATTCAGCATAAAAAGTTGTGCAAACAGTAAGTGATCATTTTACTCCATTCTTACCCTTCACCCGTCTCCCTCCCATCCTTCTTGCTCTCCTAAGATGGGCATTGCCTTTAGGGAAACCCGAATCATGTGATGCCATCCCCACTCCTCTATGAAGGAGAGAGTTTCCCCAGTACCCTGGTCATCATCAGGTTTTGGTACATGCCACTAACAGAGTCAAAAGATGTCCCATTTAGCAATCACAGCAACGCACCGCACTCTCAGAGACATCCATCCATGCAACACATGTATTTCTGGCTAATTAGCATTCTCATGTGAGCAAAGGTTTCCATTTATAATTTTGTCTCAAGTACCTTATTTATATATTCTGTCCCCTTCTCAGGCATGGTTCACCTGAAGAAAAAAAAAAAAAAAGAAAAGAGAAACACTGTCCCTCTTCTGTTACAGCACTTTCCAGATGTCTGAATTGTCCACTCTTCACCTGAGTCATTATCTGAGGTTAGGGGTGTCTTTATCGATCCCAGTATGTCAGACCCTCTTTGCCTTTATTGATTCCTGTACTCAGCTCTCATCCCTGGCCAGTGATGTTTCTTGTGCTGCTCAGCCTGAGTCCCAAGCCAGGGAGAGCAGTATGCCTAGGATGGAAAATGGAGGGAAAAAAGCAAATTGTAAAAACTCAGTGCCCAAGTGCTCCTGGCCCCGCAGGCCAACACAGACATGTGGTCACAAAGCTGCCTGGTGTGAATTCCCTAGGGTGACTCACTCCCTTTAATCCCATTTGGTTGATATGGCTCTAAATATCTGGCATTTGAGTTAGATACAAATCAAGGCTTTCACAGTCATTTAAAAATCACAAGGGGAAAAAGCCTCTAGGAACCTAAGAATAGGTTTCATCGATAGGCTGATTACCCGATTGATGCCAGAGTGTTCTGGAGGGGCTTTCAGAACCCAGGCAGGGAACCTCAGATAAGATAAGAGACCAAGGGACTCTGGCTTTCTCTGCAAACACCCAACAAGAAAAGCTAGACACTAGGTGGCAGCAGCGCCCCACAATTGCGTTCCAGACCAGCCCAGCCTGGAGATCTTGGGGGGAAAATATCACAACATTAACACAGAGACAACTGTAGTGCAAAATCAGCCTATCTTATTTGACAGCCACCCCATACCCTCTTCATACTTAAGACTAGAAATTCAGCATGGGTCATTGCAGCTCTCTGAGATGTGATCTGGCCAAATACCGTGGGTAAATTACAGCAGAAGTGTGGTAAAGTTACTGGTTATGGGGATCACCGTTTCTCAAAGCATGAGAATTGGATAGATGTTTCCCACTCCAGAGAAAGGAGATGGCATTTCAGGCTTCAAGCAAGAACCCAGGGGAGGTAGTGCTCAGCCTGAGGTCCGTCACAATAAGTGTGAGAGTGTTCAGTTACACAGGTGACACTGAACGTTCCTAATAAAGTCAGAATCACCCTGAGTCCTAGACCAGGATGGTTAGAATGTGGAAACGGTTTTTAATGACAGAAATCCTTCTTGGTGACACAAGGCATTAGGAAGAGCAGCACAAAGACAAGACACTGTTTTTCAAGAAGTCAGCTCTTTAGCTCCCCAAAGAGATCCTTTTTTTTTTTTTTTTTTTTTGAGGAGCTTGAAATGAACTGTTTGGAGCACCTAATGGGTCTTTAAAAAGTGTTTTTGTTCACTTGCTGAGTTATAGGTACCAATTGCAGTCTGATTTAAGATCTCAGAAGGGGTGACATGCCTGTTTTAGCCTGAAGAATTTGAATTCCACTGAATTCCCCAAAGACTGAGCCACTCAGTCTTCTGTTCCCCCCACTCCCACCTAGGGGTGCCGGGCAGAATAGGACTCAGGAAGTAGCAAACCCAAGTCATATCTGGTACTGCAGCTTTCAGAGAAGCAAACGTGCTGGTCCTCTTGAGATGCTCATCTCTGTATGAGAGGGGAGCTCTATGCAGGTCCAGGTGCTCCTGGTGCTGTGGGTAGACCCAGCCAACCATGCTTTGATTTAGCCCTTCCCTTCATTTCCAGATCACCATGGTGTTCTTACGGAGTCCAGTAAACACTGGGACAGGGACCACTAAGAAACGCAGACAGGGGTCTAAAGCATTATGAACTTGTCAACCTTTTAATCTTGAAGATGAACTGATAAAATGCAGGTGGACTGAAGCTCATGACCCATTGCCAACAGTGGGCTCTTCACCAAATCACCCCGCAATGTGGGCGATGCAGCATTTAGCATTGCTGGTGTGCAGACCCTTCTGGGCACAGGTGTGGGGTTTCCATGTTCTGGTACCTCTAATTCCGTAAAGGAATTATTTAACTCATTTTGGTGGCGAATGGGGAATCCTTGAAATGCCCCTTTGCAGAAGGACTAGCATTCACCCATGGCTTCTATTTTCTATGAACCTTCCCCTAAAATGCCTTGTCTTTCCCTCCTGATTGCATGGACATACCTCCTCTCTGGGGAGTTGGGTGAAAATGGGTTCATTCTGTAAACCACCGGGTTCCAGAGCTCTGCTCTCTGTCCGCTCGGTTCATCCCTTTGCAGAAGGGAATGAATGGATGAAGACGGGATGAATCTCTTCTTTCTCCGCAACCTTACCCAACCCATTCCATTTATATAGGGTTTCACCTGTACGTGTGCCCACGGCGCCACCTCTCATTATCAGACCCCACTATCAGTCCTCGACAAACACCCTTCCTCATTTTGACTTTATGCCCAACCTCGGTTTGTGTGTGGTTGACCTAAGTCAGGACATCAGAATAGCTCCTTGCCGTTTAGTCATCTTGACAAACACGATCTCGAAATCAAATAAACCGAGGCTGATCTCGGCCCTTGGAGCTAGAGCCTCGGCGGTTCTCTTTGCCACTGCGTTTCTTTCCCAAGTTACGCCGGGGGGCTTCTCCCCGGCCAGGCACGAAGAGAGACCGGCGGATGGCGGCCAGCCTCTGCCCTCGCAGGACCCCTCCAGGTCGCCGAGCTGCCCGCTGGCTTGGCCTCGCCCGTGTGGGGGCCGCGGGCGTCCCCCGCCCGACGCCCAACAAGTCTCCTTCCCCAGCCTGTGCGCAGCGGCGCGCGGGGAGAGCGCGGGAGAGCGCGGCGCGGGGCGGCGCGAGGAACCGGGCGCCCGAGGCCGGGCCGGGGCCGGGATGGCGCCGTCCCAGCTCCATCCCCTCTCGGTGGGAAGGGATGGTTGAGTCCAGCCGCCGCGGCAGCGGCTCCTTGTGCCGCGAGCAGCCTGTCTTCCGCGCTCCCCGCCTTCCCTCCCGAGCCTGCCTCTCCTCCCTCCCCCCGCGCCATCACATCTTCTGTGTCTCCTGCCTTGGCAGGTGGATTCTTTATCACTGCGCCACCTGGGAAGCCCCAGAGGAAACTGGGATGAGAACAAATAGAAAGCTCAGGGCACTGGTTGTTATTCATCCTGTGGGGAGCTCTTCCAGATGTGTATAAGAGACAGCGCCCCCTCCCTGCCTCCTGCCCCCCCTCCCGCGGCTCCCACTCGCTGGCTGCCTTTCCAGCTGCCTCCGCTCCGGGTCTCTCTGGCGGCGCGCGCTCCTCTCTCCGCCTCGCCCCCTCCCGCAGCCTCGCAGCCTCGGTGCCTTCCTGCCCGGCTGGGCGGGCGCTCGTCTCCGGCCCCGGCCCGGCAGCCTGGTGTCGGCGCTCGGAGCAGCTCAGCTCTGCCTGCAGTGGGTTCGGGACCCGATGCTATGAGAGCGAAGCAAGCCGAGCGCCCAGACCTGCGGGACGCGTCGGATGCGCGGCCGGTCCGGAGACCGGGATCTCTCCCCAGCTCGCCTCGCCCTCGGGTGATTCTCTGGCTCCGTCCGTAGCCCTGCTGTGCCTCGGAGGAGCCGGGCGCGTCCGAGTAGAGCCATCGCTGTCGTGCGCGTGTGGAATATCTGCAGACATGACTGCGTGGGGGAAATTCGAGTCGCTGCTTCTGGCGCTGCTGGCGCTGTGCGCGGGGCTCCTCACTGCAGCCCAAGGTAAGGCGGGCTCGCCGGCTGCCCGGGCAATGCGCGAACCCTCCGAGGCCCGGCTTGCGAGCCCGGGGTCGGTTCGGAGGCGGGTAGAGTGCCGAGGGGCCGGGCTCCGCCGGTGGCTCTCCACCGTGGACGCCCCGCGATCGCGATGCTGGCAGGCAGCTTGCATCGCCCTCTGCCCACCCTCATCTCCCGCGCCCCACCCCCGCCCTCCTTCCCCCTCACTCGGGCTGAAACGAAAAGCCTCTCTTTTCTCGGCACCCGCCGGGGGCTGTTGGGGAGAAAGGAGCCACCCCGAGTTGGTGAAGCTGCGTGTGCCTGGCGGCGATGCCTCCTCCGAGATGCCGAAGCATTGGGTACTGGTGGCCCGGGTGGTTCCGGGACTTTCTCCCCGGACCTAGAGTGCCTGGGAAAGAGGGCCGGGCCAAGACGGCCCGGCAAGTTCTGGCTCTCTCGGGGTTTGGGTGCCACGGGCGAACCTGCCTGCCGCTGGGCCGCTCACCTCCCCCACCTCCACGACCTCGGGGAGTGATGGGTAGCTCCTTGGCCAGGCCGCCCCCACCTGCCTCTCCCAGACTTTGTTCCCTGCAAGTTGCAAAGAGCTGGTGAGGTGCTTGGAGAGAGCATGGAGCCCGGGACCGGGTTCAGCCTCAGAGATGGTCGCCAGGTCACAGAGCTCTCCCGCCCTGCCACCCCCTGGTCAGGGGAAGGAGTGTCCCCGGGTCGCTCCTTGGCTTGGAGCTCGTGAACTTGGTGTTCTCCTTGAAGCGAGTTAGGGGATGTTTTCCCCGAACTAGCCTACAGGCTGAAACCCCGTGGCTGGCACCAGCTCCTGCACTTGTCTATTCTCTGGGAAAGAAAACAAGGTCCCTCTTGATTCAGAGGTGGGGGGATGTTGATTGTCACATTGCAAACTATCTGCCCCCATTTCCTCATTTTAGCCTCCTTGTATACCCCCCACATCAATCAACACGTTTCGTCCCACTCCCGAAAACGTCTCTCTCGATTTTTCTTTCTTTTCCTTTGAAAAGGATGAAGTCAAATCATGTGGGTATTTTTTTTTTGTCGGCGGTTTGCTCTTTCCCCATATAAAAGTCCCCTTTCCTCTAGATTCTTCCATCTTCTTTTCCGCCCATTTTCTATTCCTTCAGCGTTCCAGATTCAGGGGTGATTGACAAGGCGAAGGAGGACCGTCTATGGTTCCGCAGGGAACTCAGATGGGCCCGGCCTGGGGAGAGACGGCAGATTAGCGTCCTCGCGCCGTGCCTTCCCTTCGCCCGCGTCCGGGGCTGCTTAAGAGCCCACCGCTCGGCACGAGGTCCTCCGCGCAAGCACTGGGGTGTTTCAGAAGGGTGTCCGTGGAAATGCGCCCCTGGGTCCCAGGGAGCGCAAACACTCGGTTAGTTGCTGGAGTCAGGCTTGTTGGGGATTGGGGAGCTTCCCCAAGACACCGACCTGCCCCCCTGCCTGGCTGGGTCCAGCCGACCCACCTAGGGAGCGGCAGGTGGAGCCTCCAGGGAGGACAGCGGGCCGAGCCGGGCGAGCTGCGGCCTCCGGGCGCGCTGGGCTGGCTGGGGACGAGCGCGAAGCAAGAAGAGTCGAGGGCAAACAGGACTGTCCCTGGAAGGTGTGCACCTTCCATGGGTCCAGGGTCGGGGCAGGACCCGGCTTTGCCCACTAAGCCCCTGCGCGAAGTGGAAACACCTGCTACGCAACTCTGCACAACTTCCCGCCCCTCACCCTCGCTGTCCGAGCGCAGCGGTGCCTCGGCAGGCAGCCCAGCCTCCTAGCGCACTGTCGCTTCCCCGCGGTTCCGGGCGCTCCTTGCGCCCTTCCCCCGCAATTAGCAGGGGTTGGTGCGCCGAGACACCGGCCGCCCTGCCCCGGCTGCTTAATAATCCGCACACGTGTGCGCCGGGTGGATGCCGCCCCCGCGCGGGTGGGCCGAGCTGCTGGGCTCGGGCGCGGGCGCGGGCCCGGCTGCTCCGGCGGATCCTGGTCCAGCCGGCTCGGGGCTCGAAGTCCTGGGCGCCCTGGAGGGGCCGCCGCAGGGAGCATAGCGCCTCTTGTGTCCGGGGGGTTCTAAGTCCCGCCCGTAGAAGCCAAGAAGGGTCCCAGGCCCCTGGCCTGCGCGGTGCGAGTGTGATTGCGCGTGGAGGAGCCGGGCGGCCGCGCTCACTGCGCTACTGCCTGATGGAGGCAGCAGTGGGTGCGCTCGGCTCCCCGTCGCCCCCGCGGGGACCGGGACCGCGACCCCTCTGCGCCGCCGGGTCGAGTGGATGCGCCAGCGTTCGCTTGGGAGCGCGATGCGGGCGGGAGGCTGTGACGCCAGCGCTGACACGGCCCTGTGTGCCCGAGTGGCTGGGGCTGGGGCGCAGTCCCCTCGGAGAGGGCGCCCGGGGGGCCCAGGTCGGATCTCTGCCTGGGGCGCCCGGGCCCCAGAGCGCAGGAGGGTTTCCCCAGGAGTCGCCAGGGATGCGGGGACCTCGCCGCGCGCGCCCAGGGGGCTGCTCCCGCGGCGGCGAAGGCGGGCGGGCAGTTCTGATATGTGGGGCGGGATTCGTGACCTGTTTGCGAGTCGTGAGAGGCTGGAGGCGGCCTCTTTAGAACGCTGTACCTTCTGTACCGCGGTCAACGGCTGTAGTTGGTTGTGGAGGCTGAAGGGACCGGGAATCCCCTGTGATATTCTTTTTCCTTTGGATTATTAACGCGATTGTGAAGGTTGGGTCTCATATGTGCATACTTCCTTAATAGCCCCGCAATTGCAGGGACCCCAGGAAAGGGAAGAAAGCTTGAAAACCTCTCTCATTTTCATCTAGTAAATAGGTGGAATAAATTCATGGCGTGAACACAGACTGCGCTGTTTATCGGGGCTGATCTACGGGCTGTTTGGAGAAAGTTTGCTTCTCAGCTGTGTCTTGCCAGTTTGTGTGGCAAGGAGAATGCAGCTATTTGTAGGCATTATTCAGAAAGGTCGTAACAAGAGGTACATATAGTAGTAGCTCTATGGGTCTCACCATAGGAAGCCTGGCAGAGAAAGGTGATGTTTCTCAAAGTCTGTGATTCTGAAATTCACGGACACTCCCAGCAAAGATTTAAGCCATCCTTGCCAAATTTCCACAAAAACCTCTATAAGAAGAGGAAGGGAGGGAGAGAGGGAGGGAAAGAGCGAGTGAGAGAGACAGACAGACAGACAGCAAGGTTTTCCAGACCTTCATACTTCTGAGTCGCCTCTATCATCACCAGGATAGATGCTAAGACCTTTCATTTGCTGCCTGGGATCCTCTTGGCTAGGCAACTGCAGAGATGTGTCTATATGCACTGTCTCCTGGGGGATACAGGAAATCCTGTGAAGAGACTTCCAGGGACAAACCCTGATCCATCACACACTAAAAAGGCAGGCCATCTAAGGGGAAGTTAGTATTTCTACATCCATGATTTGCTTAGCAAATCACATTTATTTTTTATTGAGTTGTCAATGGGATTTTTTTTCTTTTCCAATTTATAACCCTTCAGTCCATAGCTCTAGTGCTTCTGGAGCACCTATATAATTCTTCTCTGGGGATTTTAAGTCCTTAAAAAGGTAAGCAAAGAGGAAGAATTCTTCCTAAATGACACATTTTATAAACGTGAATTGGTAGGACAGTGAGGTCTCATTAAACAAGTTCCAAGGAGCAGTAGCAGGTAGAAACTGATGGTAGAATTCCCTCAGGTGTCAGAATCTGCACTAACACAGAGGCCAGGGGTCATTGTTGTGATTCTGGCTTTCAGCTGGCCAGTCCTGCTTGATGGGCAGAGTGCCAGGAATGCAGTGGCAGTTCCTACAGGCACAAACAACTCCTCCTGGGGGCAATGCTTCCTCAGTCTCCAGTTGACTGAAAATGTCAAGAAAATGGTTCTGCTTCCTTTAAGAAATAGATAAACAAAGGCTCTGGTGTCCAGTTAGCACTCATTGCAGACGAAACAGCAAATCCAGTGTAGACATTTCTAAGCTGTCAAAATGCAAATAGCATATTAAATACTCTGTGCTCTACTGAATTCTAAATGGGCCCCTGATAAGTTTTCTGCTGAGCTCATAGTGAAAATAAGCCACCAGAACTTGCATATAATGTAACTTAAGCTGTACATCCCCTTTAGCCTTTTATGTGTTTCTGATGAGGCTCGTCTCTCTCTAGAATTAAGAAGTTGCTTCAGTGCTTCTTGCAGAGTAGATGACAAAGCTATATTGTCTTTTAGTTTTATTTGTTTAGCTAACACGTCAGAAGAAAACATCTGAGTTAAAAGGATAGGTACTCTGCAGCCTCTAGCATTTACATCCATGCATTGCCTGGGCCCCTGTGCTACTGGACTAGGAAGCTAGGTTTCTGGACCAGTGGTGGTAACTGATAGAATCAAACCGGTCCCATTGTGTGGTCAGGAGACTCTGGAAACCAGAAAAAGCCAATGTTTGAAACAAGAAATTTGGCTTGGATTTGCCATCTGGGGCACAGAAAAAAACTTCGTCCTAAAAGAAGAAATCAACCCCTTGAGCTTGCCTTCAGCTTGCACAGCCACTGGGCTTAGGTAACAACCTATGAGTATGAAAATCAGATAATCGTATTTAGGTATTTGCCTAAGTGCAAGGAAATAAGTCTCTTCTACAGTGATGTTAAGATGACCTTAAATGTTCTTTGACAAAATCAATCTGTCTATATGTAGGGTGGAATTTAGACCCTAGTACTCAAGTGGATAAATACCAGAATTAAAATCCCCATAGAAAATTGTTTCACTGAACTGGTTAAAACTGACTAATTGTGACAGCTTTATGGAAATAATGTTCAGTGTATACTCTCCCCTCCTACCCCCCCCCCCCGCCCCCCCCCCCCCCCCCCCCCCCCCCCACCCCTCC
>SJYC01051802.1:0-39108 GCA_006408675.1 Madoqua kirkii
TTTTCCAGATGCCTGGTGAATCTCTATGCCTTTCTTCACAGAAACGTACATATGTTTCTTCTTGTTGTTAATAGAAAATGCCTTTATTAATCTTTTGAAAGTGAATAATTGTCAATGTGGAGTTTATATCATGCAGAATATGGGATGGGCTCTCACTATTTCTGTTCCTATAAAATTCTGCACCCTTGACCTGCTTCTGGTTTTTGAAACCCCAGAACTCTCTGAGTGAATTTTCACTTCCTTTTTCTATCAGTAAATAGAAAATCAACGTTAGAGACCTTTGACTTTTATGCAGATGGATAATCTTCAGAGATACAGAAAGTTAAACACAACTCCTTCTGAGTAATATGGGTTCTCCTGGACTTAAGAATATTCACTTTTCTTTCAAAGAATGAACCACAGACTGTGTTCAAAGGCTGTCAATAGCTTCTGTCTCCCGTTTCAGACTTTTTGTGTGTGGTTAGGAAAGTGATGTACTTTGATCTGTAATACAGCTGTGGATAGTTAAGACTTGCAGGGTGTGATTGACATTTCATACATAATAGAAGAAGAACCCTGACAACATAAGAAGGGTCACATTTTTACAAGAAATTAACAAAATGGAGCAGATACTTCTCTTCCTGCACTGGAAATGTAAATTTTCCCAGCATCAATCTTGCCTTTCTTGTCTCATTCTTGTTCTCCTTTCTTTACAAAATATGATTATTGCGAACAACTTAAATCCAGCCATTAGAGTTCTCCTTTGTTTATGGCTCTAGAAATGAGGTTGCAGGGCATCTGCAGACTGCCTCTCAATATACATGCATTGTTTTATATGGAAACAATACGACATTTTCAAAATGTAAATCCTTATACTTTAAAAAAATGTGTAGACCATATCAAGTGAAAGTCAAATGAGAAAAATCATCTCAGTGTTAGGTAGAATTATGTTTATTTACTATGTTTATTATAATTATGTTTATTTGTATATTTAAGCATCTGGGAGGAGCTGCTATCATTGGGGGGAAACGTATGCGTGTGCTGTCAGTGACTTCAGTCATGTCTAACTCTGCAACCCCGTGAACTCCTTCCCAGGAACCTGCCAGACTCCTCTGTCCTTGGGATGCTCCAGGCAAGAATGCTGGAGTGGGTTTCCATGTCCTCCTCCAGGGGATCTTCCCGGCCCAGGGATTGAACCCACAGCTCTTACATCTCCTGCATTGGCAGGTGGGTTCTTTACCATTAGCAGCCCTGGGAAGCCCACGTGGATGTGTGTATCCAGTCAGTTACCATACTTAGCAATGAAGTCCTGGGGCCAGAGGAGAGATTCGGGATGTCTAGACCGTCAGGAGGATTACGGTCATCCTTCTGCTCACTTGAAGAGTTAGGGCAGGCGCCCACCCGAATCAGTCTGTTCAGTGTCCCTGGAGTTGACAAGCCCCTGGTGTTTACCTGCACTCTTGAACAAAGACTTACAATGAGTGATGCCCCTCATGAAGCTTATGCTCTTCAAAACAAAATGAAAACTGCAGCGACTTGACTTTAACGAGTGATTACACAAACTGTGTCAGAGATATTGAGGGTCATGCAGATGTGGGAGAGCTGGGCTCTTGATACTGCCTCGCAAGGAATGGAGGAGAGGGAACAAGGCCAGAACGAGTGAGAAAGGTGCATGAGGACTGGCCGAGGACAGGCAGCAGGTGCCGAGGACAGGGTGAAGATAAAGCCATGCGTCCCAAGGCTCGTGGATTCCTCCTCCGAAATTCTTCCGTGGGTCCTGAGAGCCAAACCAGGCATGCACACTGCTGCTCTGGGACTGTTTCCTGAAATATGAGATGCATGTCTTTTTCAGGCCTCGCTCTTCTCTTCCTCACATGCCCAGTGGGTCAGACCTTACCCCACCTGGGCTGGGAATCTTACAGCCATCAAACTATCCTCCTGCTCCCGTGCACATTCACAGTTTCATCCATGAATAACCACTGTTCTCCTGTACCTGGTTCTGTTTTGTGTGTGTGAGAGTCAAACTAATGTGTCAAAACTGTTCTGTGAAAAGACTTGTAGGGGAGAGATGACCTGTGCAAGGTATCAGTCATGATTTTTTCCAGGTGAGTTTGAGTAAACTCTGGAAATAGGTGATGGACAGGGAGGCCTGGCGAGCTGCAGTCCATGGGGTCGAAAAGAGTGCGGCACGACTGAGCGACTGAACTGAACTGATGCATAATTTATTTATTCACATATCTAAGCTAGAACATGTCAGAATAATTAGCTTTGAAATCCTATACTCAGGTTATTACTTTGTCAAGCTTATTCGATTCATCCATGTTTCTTCCTCATAACTGTTTCTCTTTGTATACAAAGGTATCTGGGGTGTTTGTAATTTTTTCCTCTTTTAGTGATAATTTAATGATATAAGAGTGTATTTAGATATGTCAACCTACAATTGTCATTTTTATCTTCATGGCTATTTTCTCTCTGCTTTTTAATTTGAAAGAATTTTATAAGAGGATTACAGAACAAAAAGGAAGTAATCAGTCTCTTTCTTTAACCACTGCAATTACACAATTACCTTCCCATTGTTCTCTAGTGGCAACAAAACATGTAGAGCGATAAGGCATCCAGGTGTTTAGAAAAGAGGTCTTCTTACCCCAAAGCACCAAAACTGTAGCCTCACCAAACTGGCAGGTATGATTTATCCTGCTAAATTGCTTCAGTTGTGTCTGACTCTGTGCGACCCCCGTAGACAGCAGCCCACCAGGCTTCCATTTCCCTGGGATTCCCCAGGCAAGAATACTGGAGGGCTTGCCATTTCCTTCTCCAATGCATGAAAGTGAAAAGTGAAAGTGAAGTCGCTCAGTCGTGTCCAACTCTTCGTGACCACATGGACTGCAGCCCAGCAGGCTCCTCCATCCATGGGATTTTCCAGGCAAGAGTACTGGAGTGGGGTGCTATTGCCTTCTCTGGGTATGATTTATAGCTCCTATCAAATATGTTTTTCTTTCAGTTTTATGATGGATGGACAATAAGCAACCTTTTTAAAAAATTTATTTATTCCAATTGGAGGCTAATTACTTTACAATGTTGTAGTGGTTTTTGCCATACATTGTCATGAATAAGCAACCTTTTAAAAGAGTGGGTATAAAACTGTGAAGTGTAATGACAGTGTGAAGTGATGGTGGGTTTTCTTTTGTATGTAAAACCAAAAATCTGTGAGAAGAAAAAAAGTTTCATAAATGAGAGATCTTGTGCCATTTATTGAAGCCTTAAAATCAGAAAAAATATATTTGGGCCACATTTTTATGCCTTTTAGTGAGAGTTCATTCTTTGTCCCAGTTTAGGAAAGACTGAGGTCAAAGTTGAAGACGTTCATAGCAAGATCATGTCACGCGTCCTCAGGCCCCACCTTTATCCACCCTGCAGTTCTGCGCACCACAGGGAGCAGTCAGGAGCCGGAAAGCTGTGTCATGAAGGACAGCTAGAGGGGCGTCTTCCTTCTCAACACTATCAAGAGCTATTGCTCTTCAGCATTACTACCACAAACTCAGCAGCTTGAATAGCACACAGGATTACAGTTTCTGTGGGTTGGGGGTCTGTGCACAGTTTAGCTGGGTCACATGCCCTCTGCACATTCTGATAAAGACTGAATCAAGGCGTTGCCTGGGTACGGTAGTCTCTTCTAAAGTTCAGCTGGGGAAGGACCCAGTCCTGAGACAGCTCAGGCAGCTGGCAGAATTCTGTTACTTGGGATTGTAGGGCTGAGAGCTTAATTTTTACCACTAGCCATTGGCCAGACTATAGTTTCAGTTCCCTGAGAGGCCATCCATGGCTCCTTCCCACCTGGGGCTTCCCAACATGGCTCAAAGCCAGGAAAGGAGAGAGAGATCCCAGCAAGTAGGGTGCCGTGGCATTATACATTGTTGGATGATCATGGGCACACAGACATATGCAGCACATCACTGTTACATTATTCCATGGCTTAGAAATGAGATCTGGGTCCTGCCCACCTCAAGGGGCAGAGAACTATACAACATAAACACCAGAAGGCAGAGATTATGGAGGAGACACGCTGAGAGTCTCTCTACCATGGTCTAGAAATATGCCAGCATAGGAAGAGCATCATGCAGTCAGTAAGTAAGGGGCCCAAGACTTGATTAAAAATGGGCAACAAATACAAATATTTTACAGAAAGAACAAGCATAAATAATAAATGTAGAGAGAAGATCCCTACACTTACTATCGATCAACTCTTTTCCCCAATGCACTTGTAACACTATAACTGATATGTCACATGTTAGCAAATGCATAGAGAAATCATTTCCTTACATTTTGGTTGAATATCTAGAAAAATTCAGGGAGGAGATACCTTGGCTCTACCAATCACAATTCTAAATTATCAGATATTTCACCCCGGAAATGTGATACATCCTAAAGCAATAGATGCATATTCATTTCTCATAGTGAAAAATTAGAACTTAAAGGTCCATAATACCTTTAAAAATACCTAAATAAATTGTTGTATAGCACACTGTTGCCTTTATGAAAGTGTGTTCATGATAAAAGTTTCAGTTGAAAATTCAAAATAATATGCATTCTATCCCCATTTTCATGTAAAGGAAAAGTCGAGTTGGTTCTATACACATTTAAAAATATTTGACAAAATGCACACATTTTAGCATTGACATTTAAGTGTCCTTTGACTTTTTTTTTTTTTGGTAACTGTGTCAAACTTCTCTAAATAAAATAAGAGCTCTTGAATTGAAAAAAATACCTGGGAAAAAACAAGTAGCTTTTATCAGATCATGCTGATGAGCAGAGTTAGATTATATGATTTTTGAACTTGAAGTGATCTTCAGGTTCATAAATCCACCCACTTTTCCTTGTGTCCAGTGGACTTGTATCTTACAAAATTCACAGCAAAAACTCAGTCAAAACTCAGCCTAAGTTCTTCCAATAGGAGGCCACATGCCTCTTGTTTACCTCACTTTCCATCGCAGCCCAGAGGAGGTCTAACTGGCCATCTGCACCCACCAGGGTGAGAACAGTGACAGCACTGAGTGTAATCTCCTGACGTGATCATCTGGGAAGGCAGTGTGGCTAGGAATATTCTGCTGCTGCTGCTAAGTCGCTTCAGTCGTGTCCGACTCTGTGCAGCCCATAGACGGTAGCCCACCAGACTCTCCCGTCCCTGGGATTCTCCAGGCAAGAACATTGGAGTGGGTTGCCATTTCCTTCTCTGATGCATGAAAGTGAAAAGTGAAAGTGAAGTTGCTCAGTCCTGTCCGACTCTTTGCGACCCCATGAATCGCAGCCCACCAGGCCTCCCTGTCCATCACCAACTCCTGGAGTTCACTCAGACTCACGTCTATCAAGTCACTGATGCCATCCAGCCATCTCATCCTCTGTCGTCCCCTTCTCCTCCTGCCCCCAATCCCTCCCAGCATCAGAGTCTTTTCCAATGAGTCAACTCTTCACATGAGGTGGCCAAAGTACTGGAGTTTCAGCTTTAGCATCATTCCTTCCAGAGAAATCCATGGGCTGATCTCCTTCAGAATGGACTGGTTGGATGTCCTTGCAGTCCAAGGGACTCTCAAGAGTCTTCTCCAACACCACAGTTCAAAAGCATCAATTCTTCCGTGCTCAGCCTTCTTCACAGTCCAACTCTCACATCCATAGGATGGAAATATGTTAAAAGATTTTGCTATTTTGTTAAATGCTTAAGTGCTGACAAATTTTTAGGTCAATAAAAACAATGCTGCAATGTTACCTAGCTTGTGCCTCCTTTGTGTTAATAGCTAATATATTTTCTATCAATGACCACTTGAAGGACATCTTTGTCACTGCAGGATATTTAATTCTGAAGAACTCAACACTTGAAATTCTGCCCTGTGAAATGTTTTACGTGTTAGGACTGCTCCAATTAGTATAGTAAGACAGTTGCCGTTTTGCTTTTCTTAGTGATCAAAAGCACTTAAATTATGAAATCACTCCATAAAAGTGAGAACCAGTTTATTTATTTATTTTTTTGATTGAGCATGAATTTCAGAGACTGGAGATACTTTCCTTAAGTTTTTGTGTCCTCAGGGACATTTTGGAGAGGATACATGGAAATGCTGTGCTTTATGTGTCTGACAACGTCCTCCAGGCTGCAAGACAGTCAAGTTCAGTTTCCATATCTGCCTCCAGTACTGTGTGCCTTAAAGGACATAAAACTCTATCATACACTGTTTCCTCATTTTTCCAAAATATTGAAGTGAAAGTCACTCAGCCGTGTCCAACTGATTGTGGAGATCTCCAGGCCAGAACACTGGAGTGGGTAGCCTATCCCTTCTCCAGGGGATCTTCCTGACCTAGGAATCGAACTAGAGTCTCTTGCATTGCAGGCAGATTGTTTACCAACTGAGCTATCAGGGGAGTACAAAAGAATATTAACTGGACTCAATATTCCATGAATTTCATAAATAAGCGCAGGTAATAAGGCTTAGAAAGGTGCCTGGCAGTTACTTATGTTAAGTAAATGTTACAACGGTTTTAATATGACAACTAAAATATTAGACTGTTAATTCTAGTTATGGCCACAGAAGTAACATTGGGGAAAGACTTGTTTTTCTAGAGAGAAATTATTTGTTAAGTGGAGATACTAATTTAATAATTGTACTTGGATGCTAATAAGTGTCTTTTTTTTTATAAGAATCATCCTGATACTAATTTTTTTAGTTCTTTGGGATGTTCAAAGTACTTTTACATTCCCTACTTCATTGACAGATTTAAGAAAAAAATATATAAATGTCTAAGTGAGGTCAAGTGATAAATGGATACATGTCATGGTTTGGCCTCATGCATTACATTTGTGCTGCTGCTGCTGCTGCTAAGTCGCTTCAGTCATGTCCAACTCTGTGTGACCCCATAGACGGCAGCCCACCTGGCTCCCGCATCCCTGAGATTCTCCAAGTAAGAATGCTGTAATGGGTTGCCATTTCCTTCTCCAGTGCATGAAAGTGAAAATTGAAAGTGAATTTGCTCAGTCGTGTCTGACTCTCATGGACTGCAGCCCACCAGGCTCCTCTGTCCATGGGATTTTCCAGGTGAGAGTACTGGAGTGGGGTGCCGCCGCCTTCTCCTTGCATTTGTGTTAAATAGCATTAACTGCTCAGTGCAGTCACTCTGATGAGATGTGTTTTATGGTCATTTATGATCAGGAAGCCTTGAGCATATTAAGTGACTGTTAGAGACACAGTGAAAGAAGAGAGCAGAAAACTTTCCCAAACAAGGTTGTCTGAAGGGTCATGGGCTATGAGGCTTCTTGACACTATGCCATTCTTTTGTGTTCTGAAAGAGTTTATGCATTTTTCTAATTGTTTAGCTTTTTCCCTCACCCCCAAAGTAAAGTATCTGAGGCTCTTTTTACAGAGAACATTTGAAATGGTCTGCCTTGCCAAGTGAGCCTTGTGCAGAGCCAGGCAGAAGAGGTCTTTGCCAGGCGGTGTCATGAACCTTACCTTTCTAGACATGAAAAGCTGTCAGTGAAATCAGACACTCTGGGTGATTAGAGTCTGGAAGAGGGTTAGGGCTGTATTCACTGACTTAGACTTGAAACCCCTCTTTAGAGACGGAGCCAGGCCATCAGTAGTGCCAGGATGGTCAGGTGCCCTGGCCCTTTCCCTGTGGCCCAGACTTCCCAGTTTAGAGTCTCATCACTCAAGTACAGTTGACCATCAGATTGAAAGGCTGCTCAGACCTCCTATTCCAGCTCTAGGTGTGAATCCTGGTGTTGGATGTTCAAAGGCAGAGTCTGACAACAAAAACAATCAATAAGCAATCAATAATAAGAGTGAAAATAAAAGTCACTCAGTCATGTCCAACTCTTTGCAACCTCATGAACTCTATGTAGCCCACCAAGCTCCTCTGTCCATGGGATTCTCCAGGCCAGAGTACTGGAGTGGGTTGCCATGCCCTCCTCCAGGGCATCTTCTCAAGCCAGGGTTTGAACCCAGGTCTCCTGCATTACAGGCAGATTCTTTACTGTTTGAGCCATCAGGGAAGCAAGAATAGAAAAGAGTTTTATTGGAGCCAAACTGAGAACTATAGCTTAGAAGTCAACTTCCCAGAGGACTCTGAGAAACTGCCCTGGAGAGGCAGGGTGCTCAGCACAATTTCATGTCTTGTCAGAACAAAGACCATGAGACTAGTTGAGGATACATTCCTTCAAGATTTCACACATGAAAAAGACAAGAATGAACATAGCAAGTCAGTGTGGCCTTGGCGCCTGGAAGAGAGCCTTATCATCAAAGGAGTCTCAGCACGGTGTCCCAGAAAGGGAGGCATTTAATCTTTATTTTTAACATCGACATTCTTTGCTTTTGGTCAGTGTGACCATTTCTTTAATAATTAAAGCAGGTGTACAATGTATAGCTGATGGGCCACAAACAGGCTGTCCTAGTTAGTGTGAAATTCCAAGTAGCTCATCTGTAAGCTACCCAGACCCCGACATTGAGCACTTCCCTTGTGAAGCCGCACGTGTGCAAACCCCAGTTAGTGCAACACAGACACGTCCTGCATGGTGGTCTGTCCAGGGTCACGTGATCAGACTTTCAGAATCGGCTGCCCAGGACCCTCATGGCCATCAGCCAAACACAAACCTTTCGAAGTCGAGTGAGCCTCCTCGGTCTTCCAAGGGAAAGTCTTTCTCTCCAGGGCAGCTGCATGCAGTCAGCACTCCCAGCTCAGCCACTTAGCAGGGCCTGCAGAAGCGGAGGGGGACTTTGGAGCTGGGGAGCCGCCTGGGAACAGCTGGCGGATTAGCTCCTGGGTGGTGCTCAGCTCCGCCCGCAGGCCAGCCCTGCTCCTGCAGCCAGGCTCCTGCCTCAGGGCCCCCGCGTCCACGCCTGCTGCATCTTCTCCAGTGAAAGCTGACCCGGCAGCGAGAGAATCTGTGGTTTCTAGAATCTGTGTCACGTAGTCTACAGTCAGACCCTCATCAAGAGTGACCCCAGACCCAGGTCTGGCCTTCACACGGGATGGTAGCTTTTTGAGGATGTCTGTCAGCAGAGTGAACTCAGTGAGATCCACCAGACATGGTCTTAAGTGAGGCGCTTGCTGTCTGGGGGGGTCTTCTGTGGAGCTCTGGGAATTTCGGCATTCATGCCACTTCAATGGCCCAGAAAAAGGGAAGTCATTGTTCCTCAGTGAGTAGGAGACCAAAGTTATGTGTTCTTTGCTCACACACTCTAGTCTCCTCTTGCCTGAAATCCTCTGGGCTCGGCCACAGGAATAGCTGCTAAGTGAGCTTATGCTGTTTGAGGCTGTGGTGAAGCTTGCCTCATTTCAGAGTGGAAGTCTAAGTACCCATTTGACTTTGACAGAATAACTCATATTCCATTTGGCTATTCCTGAAGGAGCTTCCCAGGTGGCTCCATGGGTAAAGAAACCACCAGCAAGGCAGGAGATGTGGGTTCGCTTCCTGGGTCAGGAAGATCCCCTGGACAGGAGGGCATGGCAACCTGCTCCAGTATCTGGCCTGGAAAATCCCTGCTGGGCTCCAGTCTGTAAGATCCCAAAAAGTCAGACTGAAGCGACTGACCACACACGCATGAAGGAGCTGTGTCATCAGTTAGCTTTTTTAGAGACGGAAGCAGTTAACAAAAGTAGGAAACTGATGATCAACATTATATAGAAAGATTACGAACCAGTGGTGATGAGCCCACAGTCCATCTAGAGAAGGGCACCACCGTGAGTGTTGGTGGTAAAGTCCGTATAAAAACGGGCACTTTGCAGGCACTCAGCACGGCCAGTTCTGGTGCGTTCGGGACATCTGACAGGTTTCGGTTCCTGAAGCAGAGACAGCAGTCGGAGTCCCGACGCCACCGCTTCAGAAAACACTTGACTCCCCTCAGGGTTTTCTCTGCTGATCGCTGACGAGTGCTGCATCTCGGCATTTCTTTAACACTGTTGCACTAAAGTGGCACTTACTTTAATGAATATTTGATAAAGAAGGAGCCTCGTGGAAGGAGTAGATGTGTAATATACCTACTGTTTCTAAAATGACACATTTCCAACAAGTCTGAGTTGGGCTTGGCATGGGGGTGGGGTTAGTCAACAGGTAGTTCTGAGGCAAAACACCACCCTAGCTGGTGTAGGATGGAGGGAGCCAGTCATAGACCAATGTCAACACATGAGGCATTTATTTCAAAGCTATTTTTGCTTGAAGTACAGTTGACTTACAATGTTGTGTTAATTTCTGCTGTGAAATTTGCAAGGCAAACTGATTCAGTTTTATATATTTGTGTGTATATATATATATATATATATTATTTTTAAAATATTCCTTTCCATTATGGCTTATCATAGGATAATGAATACAGTATTCTGTGTAAAGCTATTTTTAGATTTTTAGATTCTTTTGGACAAGGTAAAAATATCAGTTCAAAGAAATTTATACATATTGAACTTTATATAGGCAAAGCTAAAACCAATATGCCATTCTAGAGAGGCATCATAAAATCAGTCTATATATTTTTAATAAAATTACATTCAAGACAAATTGCTGGTTTCATTTTGTTAAGATGCCTTGAGTAATTTAGTGCAGTAGGTAAGTAGAATACTTATTTTAAGACCCTTGAAAGTATCAGTAAGACAAAGAATAGCTGACTTTTGAAGTTGTTACCCCATATTCAGGTATATAGACTGCTAGAGAAAAAGCATGATTTGCAATAGCCCCATAATAAGTATAAACCAATTATTGACCTTTATTTCTAGAATGCCATTACCTGCAGATGAACAGAAGCTCCATTCCAATCTAGAAAGGGCTACCTGTCCACTGTACAAGGCTTCTTTTTTTCAATCAGATTTTCTCATAGTAAATAAAACTGGTTTATTTGGAGGTAGCAGCCTGGGAAACAGTATTGATCCTTCCTGATCAGCTTGTCCCACACCTTTCTGGGCTATAGTAGCCATGTCCATCCTGTTTCTTCCCTTATAGTTACTGCCAATAGTGTGTACACAGTGGTAGCTATCCCAGTTGTTGTGGCCTTTGCTCTCCCAACACTTGGGAGTGGTCTGTGCATACAGGGCTTCAGGGGGCCCCTGACGAGCTCATGGTGGGCAGATGACAAGTGATCCCCTCAGACCAATGCCTGTCTTCTTCAGAGGCTGTGTCTGTACCTGGCGCCTGCAGGATGGGGTCTCTGGTCCATGACCTCTTACATTCTAGCTTGGGGACCTCCTGGGCTTCAGTTTCTTCATCCAGAAACACGTAGGCTGGTCCTTTTCCTTTCTCCTCTGACATACTTGACTTCTATTCCAAGTATAGTAATAATCAGCTAATCAATACAGAATTAGAGGGGAGGAGCAGGGTCTACTACATTCAATAAGACCACTTGCTGCCAGGAGGTAGAAGGAATTCATGGTGTGTGTATGTGTGTGTGTTTAATTTTTACTTTTCCTTTCTTATGTCTAATGCATTGACCTGGGTCATCTGTGGTTTCCTCAAATGACATAGAGCAGATTTTTCCTTTAATTAGTATAAGATGAAATTAATTACTCTCTGAGCATATTTCTCTGGTATTTTCAGAACCCCTTTGAAAAACAGGAGTCACTTTGGTGTATTAAAAGCACCAGATCCTTGGTATCATTTTAATGCACTGGGAGCACTAGGACCACTGCTTTTCTTTATCACGTGGATCTCACCCTTCTGGGAAGAAACTTGTTTATTGCAGCTTTGGGGTAGAAGCTTCCTTTCCCAGATTTATCACCAAATGTGAACGCCTTCCAGTAGAGCTGAAGGAAAACACATCCATTTTCCCAAAGTGTTTGCCCTTTGTCAGTTTCGGAGTGAAATCTATTAATACTGTCTAATCACTTTCTCTTTTTCTAACCCGTGTATCAGCATTAATGATCAGCTATTATTTATGTGGGTGCTTCTGCAGTTGCAAACTTCTTATAATACTTAATAGCTTACAGTATCTCCTGAAGGCAGCTCAGTACTGTCCTTGATTACCTCCTATTTGGTGACAAAGCATCTGAGGCTGCGCCCAGTCAAACGAGAAAGACCGCAGACGTTTCACCTGCAATCTTTGTCCTAACTGTAGGTCTCTCAGTCTAATCATTGCTTCTCCTTCCCTTCCATCAGCCCCATCCTGCTACCATATAAAGAGTGAAAGAAAATCTGTGCTGCCATTTGTGATACTAGGAAACTCTAAAATATTGACTAGGGTGTGTTCCTGAAGAATCATACGTAGCAGATTGCCTTTCTAGTGATTTTTCTTGAAATCATTTTCATGTGGTGATCATTCTCCTTCAGCACCTAACCATGAAGACCCTGTATTAGTAAGATTCTGCTGAAGTTTTGTCAGACATTTTAAATGTGTCCAGAATCCAGATATGCAGATTGGCAATAATCAAGGGACCTCCTTTTGTACTCAGCCACATGTTAATTGCTGATCATTGAAGCTCTGCTCTGGGAAATAAAACCCTGTCCAGACAGGACTATCTGGAATTTCTCCTGGCAGCATATTAGGGTGGGGTGAAGTCGCTCAGTCGTGTCCGACTCTTTGCGACCCCATGGACTGTAGCCTACCAGCCTTCTCTGTCCATGGGATTCTCTAGGCAAGAATACTGGAGTGGGTTACCATTTCCTTCTCCAGGGGATCTTCCTGACCCAGGGATCGAACCTGGGTCTCCCGCATTGGAGGCAGAGACTTTAACCTTTGAGCCGCATATTACTTTATTTTCCTTTTGAAAAGCTACTTTCTCTTTTAATTTTGGAAGCAGGCAGACTTTGGAGGAAAGGATTTTCAGCTGGGTTGACTGTGTTGGATTTCTTTTATGGAAGGAGTAATTATGGGGCAGGTACAGAAGGGATGTTATTCTTGGGTAGGGTGGACTTAATAGAATTTGAAGACTTGTGGAGATACAAAATTAGACTTTGTCAACCTTAGGGTTTTTTCTTATTGAAGTATAGCTGATTTACAATGCTATATTAGTTTCAGGTGTACAGCACAGGTTCAATATTTTTATAGATGATGGTCCACTTAAAGTTATTATAAAATATTGGCCACCGTCCGTGTGCAACATATCCCGGAGCATGCTGATTTTCCGCTTGGTCGTCTGTGCCCCCAGCACTCTCCCCCTGCCCACCTCTCCATGCAGCCCACCCCTGTCTGGAACCGCTGCCTTGTTCTCTGTACCTGTGAGTCTGTTTCTATCTTGTTACATTCAGTCATTTTGTAGATTCCACATGGAAGCAAAGTATACAGTATTTATCTTTGTCTGACTTATTTCACTAACCATAATATCCTCTAGGTCCATCCACGTTGTTGCAAATGGCAAAATTTCACTCTTTTTACAGCTGAGTAATATTCCATTTATGTATGTACCAAACTGTCTTTATTCATTCACTGGTTGATGGACATATGTATTCTCCCATATCTTGGCTCTTGTAAATAATGCTGCATTGTTTACAAGTGAACATTGGGATCCACATATCTTTTTAACATTAGTGGTTTGGATTTGTTCCTATATATGCAGGAGTGGAACTGCTGGATTTTATGGTATGGGACTCTATTTTTAGTTCTTTTGAGGGACCCTCATACAGGTTTCCATAGTGCTTGCATTAATTCCTCTAAGGAAAAAGAAACAGAAGCACAAATAAAGAAATGGGACATAATTAAATTTAAAAGCCTGTGCACAGTATAGGGAACCATCTACAAAATAAAAAGATAATCTGCCGATGGGAGAAAATATTTGCAAATGGTATGCTAGATAAGTGATTACTATTTAAAATATATAAACAGATCATAAAACTCAATATTAAAAAAAAAAAACACAGATGACCCGATTGAAAAATGAGCAGAGGACATATATATGCATTTTTTCAAAGAAAATGTAGAGATGGGCAGTAGGCACAGAAAAGATGCTCAACATGGCTACTCATCAGAAATCAAAACTACAATGAGGTATCACCTCGCATCTGCCAGGATAGATATTATCAAAAAGACAGCACGTCGAAGTGTCAGTCTTATGTTTGATCACAGACACTGTTTTCTCACTACACTGGGCAGCAATAAACTCTGGAAGTCAACAATGTTTCTATGTTTTTAAATTGGTTTGTAAAGCTACATATATCATTTAAGTGCTAAAGGAGTTCTGGAGACCACACTGGGAAAAGCAGTGCTTCACTACAAGCAGATCTTCTTTTTAGTGCAAGTAACTTTCACTTATATTATTGACACTGATGCAAATATTTATTCAGTTAACTTTATTGAACACCCCTTGCCAGACAAGTCCTGTGCTAGTTGCCATGGATCCAAGGTAAATGAAATGAAATCCTTGCTCTAAAGCAATGTACATTCCAGTAAAGATGATTTTCCTCAATAATGTGATCAGTTATTAAAAATAATCAAAAAGACACTACAAAATTATGCCACAACATATTGGATTTTCAAAAAAGGATCCATGCCTCTCAATATACTGTTACATTTAATAAACATAATATGGTCTGAGTTCCTATTGATTGCCCAAGAATTTTGAATCATTTAGATTTTATGTGCTATTTTTCCTACTCTGTGATATCCTTAAAAGGATGAAACTTATGAAATAATAGAATCAAATTCCACAGAAAGTCTAATGCTTTTGGAGGAGGGTTCAGGATGGGGAACACGTGTATACCTGTGGCGGATTCATGTTGATGTATGGCGAAACCAATACAATATTGTAAAGTAATTAACTTCCAATTAAAATAAATAAATTTATATAAAAAATTGATATAGTATTAGTTTACAATATTGTGTTGGTTTCATGTGTGTAGCAATGTGACTCACTTATGCACATATATCTATTCTTTAGCAGATTCTTTTTCCTTAAAAGTTATTAGAAAATGCTATGCAAAAGGTCCTTATTAATTGCCTGCTTTATATATATACTACTGTGTATATGTTAATACCAAATAAACATAGCAAATTATTTTCAATTTGCAGAAAATGACAGCTAAACCACACAATATTTGTAAAACTATTCTCCCAAAATAGGTGTCAGTACTTTCACTCATCCAATGCAGACATTCATGTGAGTTCATTTTGTTTTAGACATTAGGAAGAAAAATTCAGGAGGTAAAGTGATTAAGAAGACAGCATAAAACTCCTGACTTCCTGGTGCCTATAATTTAGACTTTGTAAATCTTATTATTTTTTTATTGAGGTATAGTTGGTTTAAATATTATATTAGTTTCAGGTGTACAGCATAGTGATACTTTATAGATTCTAGCCCATTTAAAGTTCTTATAAATATTGACTATATTCCCTTCCCTGGGCAGTATATCCTTGTAGCTTTCAACTTATTTATCATCGCCAGAAAAAGTGTTTGTACTCATGGAGTCTCAAGGATGAATTCCCTACCTAACACAGAACTTCTTTCCTCAGGATCCTTGAAGAAAAGACAATGATTTCTCTTTGAATATCATTTAACATCCTATTCCAGAGCCGTATGATACCCATAGTAGGAAAAATTTGTATCTCTATATACTGAACCCAAGTCTCCATTCCTATAACTTCTCCATGTGTGGTCTTATTTCTGCCTACCAGAGCAGTATGTAATAATATCACTTCTTTTTTCACCAGACAGATCTGAAAATACAGGGAAATAGATTTTTATAGCTCTTTCCTTCCTTTCCTCAGTTTTGTTTTATCTCCCTTAAATTTCCCCCACCCCCTTTAACTCCCTTGAGACTTCTGTTTTTGGCTGTTGCTTTTGAGATAAATACAAACCCATAATAACTGTTTATTACACCTAAAATGTATGATATCTGTTCCCAGTGAATAGCTTTTATGGAAAATATCTTATAAATAATCAACTACTACTAAGTAGTGTGCCTGAGATAACAGAGACTGAAAGCCTTTTTCCCCTCTTAGAAATTATTTGGTCAAATCAATTTTTCTTTGAATTCTGTGTTTTTCAGATATAATAATGGGCGTTTTATTCATTTTCAAAGACATGTAACTTGCAAAAGTTGATAACATTTGTACAAGGAAGGTGAGAATGGAAAATAATTTATTTCAAAAATACCTTTCTGCTGTTTATGTGCAAAGAAATAAGAAAAAACTATACATATTTGTGCATGCCTTTGCAATTAGAAATTATAGTTTGAATGTGCAATAAATATAGCCTACTGTTAAACACATTTCTGACTTAAAACTCTAAAAATTAGGTCAGATAAAAATAGCGCTTCCTCATTTTCCTTCTTTAGTTTCATAGTAATTATAACAAATAGCACCTGTGTTCCAGCTTTCACCCCTCCAAAAAAAAAAAAAGACTAGAATTAAAGACATTTGAATTATTATAATGTTAGAAGAATGGCTTCTAAATATCCCTTTACGGAATGGTATCTATTTTACCATAGTGACTGTTATGTAGTATCAGAGTTAAATCATGTTTCAGGAATAGATATGGAGGAAACTCATACTGAAATCATTTTTAAGAATTTCTATGTAAAAATTGGTTTTAAGCACATTATCAACTTTTAATATAGATATTCGATAGCATTAAATCTCATGTTTCAAAGATGCCATCTTTATGTCACTTGGTTTTTGTGCTCAAAAGCTATAGATTATAAGAATTGGAAGAGACCTTAGATTTCTTTTTTATTTCAGTCTTAATTTGCTGTGTGAAAGAAATACTATTCAGGTGGGAAAATATAGAAAGTGAAGAGCAAGTGAAGACTGAAGCTTAAATCTGTCACTTCTTACTGAGCGCAACCTGATGCTCCCTTCCTTGAAACCACAAAGTTCATGAAGTCTCTTCTGAACATGCAGATGCCACAGGCGAACGCAGGATTTAAAGTCAATCTAATCTTTGTTGCATAATCATGCATTTTGTCACTTTCCTTTTCAGTGAAATATTGAAATAACTTTCTGAAATGTATCATACTTTTTTTTTGGTGATTTAAACTGGGAAGTTATCTTGGTTTTTGAGCTTCCATAGATGGTAAATTCTTTTCATTGGTTTTATATATAAAAAAAGAGTGACATTTGCTTTATTACAGAGTCCAAGTTGTAAATTAAAATGGCATTTGCCAGGCTATTTATTCATAAGGTTTTATTTAAATCTTTTTATGATATATTTAAATGACACAGTCACAAACACTTTCTGTTATTTCAAGGAGTAAATGTGTTTCCGGTAACAAAATCAAAATGGTTAGCATTTAGTCGTTTGTGTCTTATGCTGCCCAAAGCTATCAAGATGAATCTTAACATTTTAAAAATACCTTTTTTATTACATGAGAAGAGAATTGTAGTGGAGGTCATACATGACTTGCTACATTTTATCCAAATAGAGTATCTTTCAAGAATTTTGTAAAGGTGGTGAAGATAAAAGCCATGATAACACTAGCAATAAGAACCGATATCACTTTTTGGATCTTTTGTTCTGGATTCTCGAATACCTAGTTCTTTGTATAGTTTCGTTTTCCTCATTTTACATACCAGGGCACTGAGGGTCAGAACGAGAAGAGTCACAGGTTATTCTGTTCCCAAAGTGGCTCAGTGGCAGAATCAGGAATAAGTTTCATATCTGAAGTCCAATCTGCTTCAAATAATAAATCAGGAACATCCTTTTCAACTTTGATAGCATTTTTATGAGGAATTGCTCTCTATATTAGCTTTATGTGAAACTGAACAATAACTTATTTTATATCCTATTATTGAAAATTAAATTGATTTTAGATTTTTAGGTCTTGAAGGAGCAATTAATGTACACACTATGGGAAACATAATAAATATGTAAAACATGCAAATGTGTATTTCAATCCAGTTTTGACCATAATGTAGTTAAAATTAACCCCCAATTGAATGGCTGTTTCAGCCATCTCTCTTTTGGCTCATATGGAGTAACACAATGTCCTACTCATTTAAGAGAGAGAAAAATTGACTACTATCTGAAAGTTATTTTTTAATTAGAGTACATTAAAACTTTAGGCAAAAGCCTCACTTTCTTCTGCTCTACTCAGAAATTAAGGTAGTGCATTATACATGTACACCATGTAAGAGAACAACCCACTCTAGACTGTAATCTCTCCCACGGGTCCCAGTGTTAGAGGCACTCCCATAGGTTCAGGTTGAAAAGCGTGACCAATAGTATAATCCTCTACTGTAGTTTAATAATCCTATAGTTTAATAAAGGCTAGCTTTTTGAGATGATAGTTGAACTGGGCTGTTTTGAGATAAAAAGAGCATCATTTTCTAGAGGTTTGCTTTCTCTCTGGCTGGGTACAGATGTAGATAGATGGACAGAAAGATATGTGATAGAGAAATAGATAAATTAATGCACAGGTAATTGGCAAAAGAGATTTGCTTTCCTTTTACCTCAGTGGAAGCACAGAGAGACAGATGGATACATAGGTGGATAAAAATGTCAAACTGGCTTCCAAATATAGCATGTGCTAAACTGTTCCCATTGGATCTAGGTATAGTCATCCCCTGTTTCATTTCATTTAGGGTACAATGGAGAAGGAAGATGTTATATAAAGAAAGAACAGTATTCGGACATTTAGTAATTCCTTGTGTAAAATATTTCACTAGTGAATTGAAAATTCCTATGTATCTTCTATTGGAGAAAGCAATGGCACCCCGCTCCAGTACTCTTGCCTGGAAAATCCCATGGACAGAGGAGCCTGGTAGGCTGCAGTCCATGGGGTCGCTACTAGTCGGAAACGATGGCGCAACTTCACTTTCACTTTTTGCTTTGATGCATTGGAGAAGGAAATGGCAACCCACTCCAGTGTTCTTGCCTGGAGAATCCCAGGGACGAAAAATTGATATAGTATTAGTTTACAATATTGTGTTGGTTTCATGTGTGTAGCAATGTGACTCACTTATGCACATATATCTATTCTTTAGCAGATTCTTTTTCCTTAAAAGTTATTAGAAAATGCTATGCAAAAGGTCCTTATTAATTGCCTGCTTTATATATATACTACTGTGTATATGTTAATACCAAATAAACATAGCAAATTATTTTCAATTTGCAGAAAATGACAGCTAAACCACACAATATTTGTAAAACTATTCTCCCAAAATAGGTGTCAGTACTTTCACTCATCCAATGCAGACATTCATGTGAGTTCATTTTGTTTTAGACATTAGGAAGAAAAATTCAGGAGGTAAAGTGATTAAGAAGACAGCATAAAACTCCTGACTTCCTGGTGCCTATAATTTAGACTTTGTAAATCTTATTATTTTTTTATTGAGGTATAGTTGGTTTAAATATTATATTAGTTTCAGGTGTACAGCATAGTGATACTTTATAGATTCTAGCCCATTTAAAGTTCTTATAAATATTGACTATATTCCCTTCCCTGGGCAGTATATCCTTGTAGCTTTCAACTTATTTATCATCGCCAGAAAAAGTGTTTGTACTCATGGAGTCTCAAGGATGAATTCCCTACCTAACACAGAACTTCTTTCCTCAGGATCCTTGAAGAAAAGACAATGATTTCTCTTTGAATATCATTTAACATCCTATTCCAGAGCCGTATGATTCCCATAGTAGGAAAAATTTGTATCTCTATATACTGAACCCAAGTCTCCATTCCTATAACTTCTCCATGTGTGGTCTTATTTCTGCCTACCAGAGCAGTATGTAATAATATCACTTCTTTTTTCACCAGACAGATCTGAAAATACAGGGAAATAGATTTTTATAGCTCTTTCCTTCCTTTCCTCAGTTTTGTTTTATCTCCCTTAAATTTCCCCCACCCCCTTTAACTCCCTTAGACTTCTGTTTTTGGCTGTTGCTTTTGAGATAAATACAAACCCATAATAACTGTTTATTACACCTAAAATGTATGATATCTGTTCCCAGTGAATAGCTTTTATGGAAAATATCTTATAAATAATCAACTACTACTAAGTAGTGTGCCTGAGATAACAGAGACTGAAAGCCTTTTTCCCCTCTTAGAAATTATTTGGTCAAATCAATTTTTCTTTGAATTCTGTGTTTTTCAGATATAATAATGGGCGTTTTATTCATTTTCAAAGACATGTAACTTGCAAAAGTTGATAACATTTGTACAAGGAAGGTGAGAATGGAAAATAATTTATTTCAAAAATACCTTTCTGCTGTTTATGTGCAAAGAAATAAGAAAAAACTATACATATTTGTGCATGCCTTTGCAATTAGAAATTATAGTTTGAATGTGCAATAAATATAGCCTACTGTTAAACACATTTCTGACTTAAAACTCTAAAAATTAGGTCAGATAAAAATAGCGCTTCCTCATTTTCCTTCTTTAGTTTCATAGTAATTATAACAAATAGCACCTGTGTTCCAGCTTTCACCCCTCCAAAAAAAAAAAAAGACTAGAATTAAAGACATTTGAATTATTATAATGTTAGAAGAATGGCTTCTAAATATCCCTTTACGGAATGGTATCTATTTTACCATAGTGACTGTTATGTAGTATCAGAGTTAAATCATGTTTCAGGAATAGATATGGAGGAAACTCATACTGAAATCATTTTTAAGAATTTCTATGTAAAAATTGGTTTTAAGCACATTATCAACTTTTAATATAGATATTCGATAGCATTAAATCTCATGTTTCAAAGATGCCATCTTTATGTCACTTGGTTTTTGTGCTCAAAAGCTATAGATTATAAGAATTGGAAGAGACCTTAGATTTCTTTTTTATTTCAGTCTTAATTTGCTGTGTGAAAGAAATACTATTCAGGTGGGAAAATATAGAAAGTGAAGAGCAAGTGAAGACTGAAGCTTAAATCTGTCACTTCTTACTGGCGCAACCTGATGCTCCCTTCCTTGAAACCACAAAGTTCATGAAGTCTCTTCTGAACATGCAGATGCCACAGGCGAACGCAGGATTTAAAGTCAATCTAATCTTTGTTGCATAATCATGCATTTTGTCACTTTCCTTTTCAGTGAAATATTGAAATAACTTTCTGAAATGTATCATACTTTTTTTTTGGTGATTTAAACTGGGAAGTTATCTTGGTTTTTGAGCTTCCATAGATGGTAAATTCTTTTCATTGGTTTTATATATAAAAAAAGAGTGACATTTGCTTTATTACAGAGTCCAAGTTGTAAATTAAAATGGCATTTGCCAGGCTATTTATTCATAAGGTTTTATTTAAATCTTTTTATGATATATTTAAATGACACAGTCACAAACACTTTCTGTTATTTCAAGGAGTAAATGTGTTTCCGGTAACAAAATCAAAATGGTTAGCATTTAGTCGTTTGTGTCTTATGCTGCCCAAAGCTATCAAGATGAATCTTAACATTTTAAAAATACCTTTTTTATTACATGAGAAGAGAATTGTAGTGGAGGTCATACATGACTTGCTACATTTTATCCAAATAGAGTATCTTTCAAGAATTTTGTAAAGGTGGTGAAGATAAAAGCCATGATAACACTAGCAATAAGAACCGATATCACTTTTTGGATCTTTTGTTCTGGATTCTCGAATACCTAGTTCTTTGTATAGTTTCGTTTTCCTCATTTTACATACCAGGGCACTGAGGGTCAGAACGAGAAGAGTCACAGGTTATTCTGTTCCCAAAGTGGCTCAGTGGCAGAATCAGGAATAAGTTTCATATCTGAAGTCCAATCTGCTTCAAATAATAAATCAGGAACATCCTTTTCAACTTTGATAGCATTTTTATGAGGAATTGCTCTCTATATTAGCTTTATGTGAAACTGAACAATAACTTATTTTATATCCTATTATTGAAAATTAAATTGATTTTAGATTTTTAGGTCTTGAAGGAGCAATTAATGTACACACTATGGGAAACATAAAAATATGTAAAACATGCAAATGTGTATTTCAATCCAGTTTTGACCATAATGTAGTTAAAATTAACCCCCAATTGAATGGCTGTTTCAGCCATCTCTCTTTTGGCTCATATGGAGTAACACAATGTCCTACTCATTTAAGAGAGAGAAAAATTGACTACTATCTGAAAGTTATTTTTTAATTAGAGTACATTAAAACTTTAGGCAAAAGCCTCACTTTCTTCTGCTCTACTCAGAAATTAAGGTAGTGCATTATACATGTACACCATGTAAGAGAACAACCCACTCTAGACTGTAATCTCTCCCACGGGTCCCAGTGTTAGAGGCACTCCCATAGGTTCAGGTTGAAAAGCGTGACCAATAGTATAATCCTCTACTGTAGTTTAATAATCCTATAGTTTAATAAAGGCTAGCTTTTTGAGATGATAGTTGAACTGGGCTGTTTTGAGATAAAAAGAGCATCATTTTCTAGAGGTTTGCTTTCTCTCTGGCTGGGTACAGATGTAGATAGATGGACAGAAAGATATGTGATAGAGAAATAGATAAATTAATGCACAGGTAATTGGCAAAAGAGATTTGCTTTCCTTTTACCTCAGTGGAAGCACAGAGAGACAGATGGATACATAGGTGGATAAAAATGTCAAACTGGCTTCCAAATATAGCATGTGCTAAACTGTTCCCATTGGATCTAGGTATAGTCATCCCCTGTTTCATTTCATTTAGGGTACAATGGAGAAGGAAGATGTTATATAAAGAAAGAACAGTATTCGGACATTTAGTAATTCCTTGTGTAAAATATTTCACTAGTGAATTGAAAATTCCTATGTATCTTCTATTGGAGAAAGCAATGGCACCCCGCTCCAGTACTCTTGCCTGGAAAATCCCATGGACAGAGGAGCCTGGTAGGCTGCAGTCCATGGGGTCGCTACTAGTCGGAAACGATGGCGCAACTTCACTTTCACTTTTTGCTTTGATGCATTGGAGAAGGAAATGGCAACCCACTCCAGTGTTCTTGCCTGGAGAATCCCAGGGACGGGAGAGCCTGGTGGGCCACCGTCTGTGGGGTCGTGCAAAGTCGGATACCACTGAAGCAACTTAGCAGCAGCAGCAGCAAGTATATTCTATAGAACAATAACTCTTGATAGTTATTTTTTTTGCACAAGCCACTGGTATAGGTATGACTAGAAAGACCAACACAAACACAAAATCATGTGATGAAGCATATAATAGCAGATGGCCAAGAAACCTTTGAATAGGAGCCAACCGTCTGTGGGGTCGTGCAAAGTCGGATACCACTGAAGCAACTTAGCAGCAGCAGCAGCAAGTATATTCTATAGAACAATAACTCTTGATAGTTATTTTTTTTGCACAAGCCACTGGTATAGGTATGACTAGAAAGACCAACACAAACACAAAATCATGTGATGAAGCATATAATAGCAGATGGCCAAGAAACCTTTGAATAGGAGCCAACAGGCCACTGAGTTGAACTAAACTTTACATACATAGTGAGATTAAGGATGAATTTTAAAGAATAAATAATGGTTTTCCAGGAGAAATGGTATCCTTGGTTTCAGGGGAAACAACAACAACAACAACACTTTGTAAAATACCCAGAAGCACAAAGGTTCTTGGAGTGATGGGGATTCCGTCAAGGTGCTTGGACTGAGTGGAGGAGCAGGAGGTAGTTTTAAAACAGGCCCCAAAATACCTGCTGCACCTGCTTAGGTGAGTGTTTGCAAGCCAAGCCGTCTTATGTGTTCTGCCCAATTGTTGAGAAAACGTTTGAAATCAACCTGGAGAGAGGCATGAAGTGAGTTTGATTAAGGAGGGTTCAGGCAGAGGAGATTATGCTTCACTAGCCTTCGAAAATCTCTGCAACTATTTCTGGCATGATAGATAACAGAAATTCAGGTGGTGGCGTTTACTCACAAGCTTTTGACAAGATACCACGTCAGAGATTAATGGGCCGGGGAAAGACTCGTAGAGGCAAGAAAGAAAATGGACTTCTGGCGAAAATAAACAGTAACGTTAATTGTTTATCCTTATTATAAAGAATTGGGTCAATTTGGACCACATTCATACTAATCATTTTATAGGAGTTCTTGTGAAAGTTAATTTTTGAATTTTGTACTCCTTCTGGCACATTCTATGCAATACAGAAATTTGCACTTATGTAATCTTATTTCAGAAGTATGACATTTGTGTTTTCCTGCTTTATAGGACACTTTTCCTTTATCATATGTGAATAGAAATTTATCATGAAACAAATTATATTTCTCAGCTAAGCTAGGAACTCTAATTTGGCTGGCTTGGTTTATTTGTCAGATTCAATTATGAAAAACTAAGCTATTTTGAAGCTCTGGTCATGTTTTATCTCCCTGTGATCTTTGTGTGAGAAAAATATGCAACATCTTCCATTATTTTGGAAAGTTTAGAATGTTCCACTTTCCCATCTGCAGTGACGCGCTGAAGGCATACAGTGTCTTCTGAGGTGTGCTATTGTTATTTCAGTAGTTAGATCTTCCTTTTATATGCTTTCAGCCGGCTACTCTCTTACTTATTCTGACACTTCTTTAGCTATGTGAATCCCATAACAGAAGCCTCATTGTTCATGGAGTAATGAAATACCAACAATGGTATTAACATTTGAGTAAGAAAACCATCCAAGATTTGTGCTCAATGAAACTGGAGAGTAAAATAAGAGGTTTGTATATGGATCTGAAGTATAGATACTATAATATATTAGGCTCTGTCAAAATTAGAAATATTTAATAGAATTTTCAAAATTGCAATCAGAAAAAACATTGTCTTAAGATTTACATATTGTGATGGAATCATAATTTTATGAGGCTGCATATATAAAGTACCCAACATATTTCCTGCCATGATGCAGGCATACAATTAGACATAAAATGATAAAATGTTAGTAGAATTTATTTGTCAATATGTGCTATAGCTGTGGTGGCTTTATCAAGATTGGGATTATTATTTTGGTCTCAGAATAGTTGAATGAGCTCATGAAAAATTGTTCAGTGGAGGAAAATTTAAAAATAATTGAAAAGGCTAAAGGAAACAGAATTGATATAAACTCAATCTAAGTATATTTTAGCCTTGATTTTTTTTTCCTCCATACTGCTGTGCAGTCTTGTTGCAAACAAATGAGAAAGAACAGCTCTTGGTCTTTAAAATTATTTCCTGAATACAAGGAGTCTGTTTCTTTGATTGACTTCTGGAATTTTTTTGAAGACAAGTTTATCTGCTCAATCATTTCCAATCAATGACTAATTGAACTAGCAATTACTCTCTGTAGAACATGGTGATGTCTGGTCAGCTTCTCTCCAGGTAATAACATCACAAGTGCAAAATGAATAAAATAACACAGTGATTTGTAGAAGGCAACAATTCTCAAAGGAATTTGCAACATTAGATTGCCAATGCTGTCATTTGGGTTGGTATTTTTAACTGTGCTTGTGAATAAGGAAGAGAAAGATGCTCTTATATAATCAGCTTCAGTCATCTGAAGGGTATGTTGACAGTGTAACATAAATTCCTTGGATTTTTTGGAGTTTAAGTATATCTAAGTTATTTATAATCAAGGCGCATGTTAAATCCAATGCTATAGCTCCTTTCAGTTTTTTCCCCAGTATAGACCTCATTAGAAGGATAATTTGTGGGATTTTAATTATAAATTTTTTGCTCAGAATATATTTGCTTTTCCACAGTTCATATGTTTCTGCAAGATGAATATAAGATTACATTTTTCAATTGCAAATGTAATTAACACATCAAGTTGGCACCTACATATCACCTAGTCTAGGATGGACGATGAGAGTTGGGGTCAGATGTCCCTAGTTCCCTTGGGAGCCTTGGGGTAAGTCTCCTTGGGGTCTGGAAATGAGACATAAATGTCATTAATTTAATAGTTGAACTTGGTCCAAATACCAGAAACATAGTTCGGAAGTCTTCAAGCCTAATTTTTGTAAAAATATCATTTTCCAGTAAAAAATATTTAAATTATCATGAAGGGTCCTTTGGTCGTATTTGCATTCCAAATATAATGATCATGACAAGTTATATTCACAAGTGCTTAGGGACCATTGTCAAATTACATGTTGATCTGCTTCAGATTCCTTTGAGGAACCTACTGGGCTACAGTACTTAGGGTCACACAGGGTTGGACACGATTGAAGTGACTTAAAATACACACATAAGCATATATATGTTTATTTCCTCTCTTAATGTATTTGTCCTATAAATGAGATAATACCTATATTTTGTCCTAAATGTCCATGAAATCCCATAAACATACAAACATGCAAATCCATGCATTTTTTCCTTTCCTAAAATGCATTATTATTTCACTATTGAAATTAAGCAGTGAATTAACTTCTTGTGTATTGTTTGAGTACCCAGACAACCTTATGGGAGAATTTAGGGTCTGTGTTTTCATTCCATTTGTACAGATACAGGATTGGAAATTTACTAAATTGGAGGGATTAAACCCAGTTTTCCCATTTATAAAGGATAAACAAGCAAACAAAACAGTCACTAGGAATTAAATGATTTGGAAAACCCATACATGTGAGCTCTGCTTTTTCCTTCAAACAGGTCATCTCTCTGATTGCCGACATTAAATAACTGAGTGAATGACCAAAATGATGAGATAGGTGGGCCACATTTGAATGTCTTTAGAAAAGGAGATTTGTTTTGATGGAAGTAGTATGTGTAAAACATTTGTTGCTTTGCCTGACATGTGAGTGCAGTAAATGTCTGCTAATTATTATCAATGGTGGCATCATTTAAGTTGAAGGAGTTTGGAAATCCTTAATTCATAGACCCTTTATATGTTTTTTCCTAAGTCACTTTCATAACTCATGGTTTCCTATGTGTTACATAAAATGTTTGCTTGTACCTCAGGGAGGGATATATATTTACATGATTATCTAGTTGCTTAAACACTTGATACTTTGGAGGCCATTGAAATAAATTGGATTGCTTTCTATAAAGTAAAGAAAAATACATATTGTGGGAGACAGTTTTTGAGTTCAAATATTCCAAAGCAAAGTGATTCAGTAGATAACAAATGGCATAGTGTAAAGAGGGATGCAGATTATTTTGTCAAGGACTAATGTGCTGAAGATTCTTGGCTCCCAAATTCTATTCCATAACAATAATATACAGTTGGGGCTATCAAGTCAGACCACACTGGTGTTAAATTAAAGTTGGTGGTGTAAGGACATGATAAAGAACAATTTCATGCACTGAAAGCTTTCTTGTCTGATCAAAGGACAGAGACATTTTCATTCGTTTAACCTTGGCTTAGGGACCACAATGGAATTTCTAGACCCCAGAGGACGAAGTATCTCTTAGAAGATTTTAAAGAATCAGGAAGACCTCTTTCTGGAAAATCCTACAGACACTAGAGCAATTGATATTTGAATGCTGGTCCTCTGGATTCTGCCATTTGATCTGTTGATTCATTTTGTTCTGAATTTATTTTTCCCATTTCTTGGAATTAATCTGCACCTTGGCTATCAACTCTTTGGAAGGAATGAGAAGACAGGAGAAGTCTATTCCAATTGAAGAAGTGAAGAACAAGACTAAATAACAAACCCAGAAACCACGAGATGGGTTGTCAGATACACTTAGCTGTATGCATAATAATCCCGTGCTCTTCCTGTATGCTAGGATTGGGTGACTGATAAATGATGAAACATTCAATGTGTACTCACTCGCCCTTTTGTTCTAGAGTTTAGAGTATAAGCCACTTAGTAAGAATTTAAATGTTGAGATACATCTGTAGTCTTCTGATAGGTAGGTCTGCTGGGTGACCACTCCTGTGATTAGTGGCAAATTCAGTCATTAGATCACTCATCATTTGGTGATTGTCCTGCAAATCATGGTGTTTTTTGCTTAGCCAAGGAAGTTTAGATGGGGGCTAAAATTATGTGGTCAAAGAATTGTTTTAGATACAGCCACAAAAAGCAGTTTTAACACAAATACACAGTATATCTGTTAACGCCTTCCCTATTCCCTTAAATTACAGTAAATAAATGTATAAACTCAGAAAGACAAATTGAATAGGTTAGATACAACAGGCAATAAGGAAAGTAGACACATTTCTGGGGGATGGAAAGTAAAGGAAGGGAATGCAGCTGATTTAGGAAAACATGTACAAGGCGATGGAGCCCCGCAGGAGGGGACAGCAAGGGAACCAGCCTGAGCCCTTCAGAGGATGGAGAGGCTCAGTAGCTGCGACCCGGGTGGGTGCTGCTGATTGCAGGGGTGAGGTGGGAGGCTGGAGATGGTGTATGGTTGAACGTCTCTATAAGGAGTAGCTAGACCCTCAGGATAAAATGTCCTGCCTGCATCCCTCAGCCTGCCCTGCATCCCTGGAAAGTGAAGATTTGTTTTCTAGAGGAATTACATGGGAGTGCCTCTAGATTTAGGGACACTGAGAATTGTGAATGACTAAGAACTGAGATGATCAGGTGAGGTTTTGTTTATGCTGAATAGAAAATCCTCAGTCCTTTTTGTCTGCTCTGCCTCAAGAATACTGGCAGCTAGACTCACATCTCTCACTATTATGCACCATTCGTCATTTTCCCTCCTGGCCCTGTACCCCTTTTCCAGCCCCGACCCCCAGGGATGAGACTGAAGGACTCCTTTCTGGATAAACTGGAATGATGGCAGCAAAATGACTTACAAATCCTGGCATTCGGGGGAAGCTTTGTCAAAAGCCCGTCTCTTGATCTGCATTAAACTCATTGGAATCAGACTCAACCATCAGTAAGCTGAAAACAAACTTAACATTTTTTATTGTTTTGTGTTTCACTGGGTATTTTTAAAGTCTGTAACCCAAAAGACAAAAACGAAAACATACATAACCAAGAAAAAAAAATATAATGGAGTAAACAGAAGATTGCCCTCCAAAAATTCATATTAAATAAAAAGAGATAAGAAAACTCTTATAGCCATCAAGTGATACATATGAATGACGCAATAAAAATGCATGCTTAGAGACATGAAATGGCTAGTGGCAATTAAAATACTGTAGCTAAACAAAGTACCAATGGATAGATTGGAAAACAAAAGTCAAAGAAATCTCCCAGAAGGTAAATAGGTAGTGACAATTTTAAATGAAATAAACAGATGGACAATAGGAAATGACAAGAAACTAGTAGTTTAGTGAAGTGAAGTGAAGTCGCTCAGTCGTGTCTGACTCTTTGCGACCCCATGGACTGGAGCCCACCAGGCTCCTCTGTCCATGGAATTTTCCAGGCAAGACTACTAGAGCGGGTTGCCATTTCCTTCTCCAGGGGATCTTCCCGACCCAGGAATCGAACCCAGATCTCCTGCTATGCAGGCAGACGCTTTAACCTCTGAGCCACCAGGGAAGCCCAGTATTTTAGTAGTATTTATCAAATAAATAATACAGGAAAATTCTAAGAAATCACAACCTAAGTTACCAGATTGAAAATGTTATCTAAACTAAGAAAAAAAAAAAAAAGAAATCCCAGCCAGAGGTTTCTCCAGTAGTCATGTATAAATGTGAGAGTTGGACCATAAAGAAAGCTGAACACCAGAGAACTGACGCTTTTGAACCATGGTGCTAGTGAAGACTCTTGAGAGTCCCCTGGACTGCAAGGAGATCAAACCAGTCAACCCTAAAAGAAATCAACCCTGAATATTCATTGGAAGAACTGAAGTTGAAGCTCTAATACTTTGGCCACCTGATGAGAAGAGCCAACTCATTGGAAAAGACCCTAGTGCTGGGAAAGATTGAAGGCAGGAGATGAAAGGGGTGACAGAGGATGAGATGGTTGGATGGCATCACCAACTCGATGGACATGAGTTTGAGCAAACTCCAAGAGACAGTGAAGGACAGAGAAGTCTGGCGTGCTGCAGTCCATGGGGTCGCAAAGGGTTGGTCACTACTAAGCAAATGAACAACAACGGTAATAAAAAAGAAAAAAAAAAGGAGAAAGATTCCATATACAATTTTTGCTGTTGATGTTTTAAATAAGGCAAATAAGTTATGGGAAATCAAAGTGGGACTGATTTGCTCGCAGCAAATGTGAGCACTAGACAACTATCAGTAAAGTCTTCAAAACTGTAGAGGTGGTGACATTCCAGCCAGCTACACTGGCTGCCCATCCTGAGGCCAGATATATTTACCGGGAGATAATGTTCTTTGTGTTGAGGGGATAGACTGGAAGAAAATATTTCAAGAAAATGAAGAACCTTTGAGAATGGTGAGGTGCCAGCGTACTTTCTGCAGAACACCTGGAGAGCAATCAATCAAGGTTGGAAGAATCTTTCTTTCAGTCTTTGAGAGTGACGTCTTCAGCAGAAAAATAGAACTGATTAATGACTAGAGGCATTTGATGACATAACAATTAATATTTTAAAGATCTTACAGAACTGCAGAGTTGTTAGGGGAAATTTATCCCTTTGTACACAGAAGAATGTGTGCTGAAAATGCAAGACATTTGTTAATTCAGGAAATGTAAAATTTTGTGCAAGGAAGTAATCAAAGAAAGCTTCTTGGCCTTTATGGTCACATTAATATGGTTGACATTGAATGTAGTTTTACCGAAAGTGTTGCTACTATTTTGGATGATGAGAATTGGGGAAAACATCTATAGAAGAGTGAAACCTTTATCTGTTGTTTTAGGAAGTTGGCACATAGATATATAAGGTAGACAAAGTGCATTATCTAATAATGCATAGTTAAATCAGAATAAACAGTCAAATGAGTGATAAATAGTTGTGTTTTGGAATTTGAGGTGTCCTTTTTCAATAAGCTTTTTTAAATTACATAACATGTAGATTGATGTGAATATATTCATTTGGCAAGATGATTTTATCATTTTGCAACATGATTTTATCATTTTGCAATGGATGATCACCCATTCTTGTTTGTATATGAGAAGCTTGTGTACACAGAGAAATAAGGAAACCTACCATTTTATTTTTAGGAAACTAGGGGGTAAGCCAGTCGAGCAGTAATTTACGTGTGCACGTATTCTTTTCTAATTTTTTTGTGTGAAGATTGGAGGGTATCCTCTAACAAACCAATCCTTAGCTGTTCACACTCCTGTCTTATTCCCTGAAGAACTGTAAATAGGAAGTTGAGCTAGGATTGGCTCTTCTGTTTATCCCCAGCACATGCCAATTGAAAGCAGGTTTCAACAGTGGGAAGCAAACAGTGGATTAGATAGTCTGCTAGCTCCCTCAAATTTATATTCCACAGTGAGATCACTTTATTCTGTGCTAAGTAAAATGCCAACACATTAAACATCCCTGCCAGTAAGTTAGGGATGTACAGAACCAGGTCAGTGTTCTGGTCAAGCTCGTCCATCCTTTGGTGCTCTTCATATATAGTAGTTGATATTCTATCCTTTGAGTGTGCTACATCCATATTTCCCAAGTGAGACAGTGATCTGTAGAACAAAATGAAATAGAGTTTTGGGGACCTAATAAATTTTAGAAATACTGAATAAATGTATCCCTTCTAAAAAGGTATCCATTATTCAACAGATATTTTTGGAGACCCAGCTGTGGCCAGGCTCCATTTTGGATAATTCAGCTGGATACATCTGCCTACTTAAGCTCGCATTCCAGTGGGGAGACAGAAGCAATCAGCTGGTAACATGACACATGACACGATATGCTTTAGTATTTTTAAAGGATAAGGAGTGTTATTTTTTTTTTAAGAGGAAACTGTAGAGTGGGAAGAGGGAAAGGTTGTTGAAATTCTAATGAGGAAGGTGATCACTCTGAGAAATTAATGTTTAAAAGAGACTTAAAAGGTTAGATATTTAGCTCTGTGGATATCTGAAAGAAAAAAAAAAAGCATCCTAGGTAGAAGCAAGCTAAAACCAAGGCTACGTGCAGATGTCTGGCGCAAGTTAGGATTCTGATGGTTAGCACATTGAGAAGCCATTGTAGGGTTTTGAACAAAGATGGGCGAGATGACTGTGGAGTTGAGAACAGATTGTAACTAATGAGACAAATAGCTCTGTGGATATCTGAAAGAAAAAAAAAAAAGCATCCTAGGTAGAAGCAAGCTAAAACCAAGGCTACGTGCAGATGTCTGGCGCAAGTTAGGATTCTGATGGTTAGCACATTGAGAAGCCATTGTAGGGTTTTGAACAAAGATGGGCGAGATGACTGTGGAGTTGAGAACAGATTGTAACTAATGAGACAAGGATGGAGGCAGGGAAGCCAGCCAGAAGCCTATTGTTGCCCTTAGGTGAGCGATTACAGTGGCTTGACCAGGGTGGTCAGGGCAGGGAAGGTGAATATTGGTTATATTTTGAATATGTGAAGATAATACAAAAAGGGAATCCTGAGGTCATTACATCAATGTGTAGGCTGACTAACAGGGTCCTAAGAAGTCCTGCAGTCAACAGCCATATTTCACTTAGCTTTTTCAAGTATGTGACCTCAGAGTCCTGTTTAAAGATGCACGACAGCCATTATTTTGTGACACGAATGTCGCACAGAACATGTTTGGAAACGCTGTCATAGAAACCAAGACAATTTGTAAAACTGAGTGAAGCTCGAACTGTTCTCCTCCAGACATAACCATGTTCCATTTGATTGGGTGTATGCCATATAATATAACTTGAGAGTCTCACCTAGAACATGCAATTAGGTTTTTGCAACTTTCTTATTTTTAACTGTGTAATTCTCACAAGACCTATGGAAGCAGAGGGCAGCTCTTTATTTTATTTTATTTTTTTCTAAAAATATTCATTTCTCTTTACAAATGAACAAGAAGTCAATAAATTATCTACTTTCTCTGACTAAAGGACATGCATTTTTCAGACACTTGTCAGGAGCATAGGATATATTTTCTGCCTGAAAGCTCTGCTTTTTCTCACTCCTAGTTTAAAATAGGGGGAAATTATGGTGGCTTATTAAAAAAAGTTTCATTTATTTATTGAGTCACTAAATCTAATTAGGTCTATTATTCTTAAAAACTCCATGGTAACTCACAAAACCAGAAAGACTGATTCACATATATTCCATACTTGAATAGCTTATTATTACTGCAGAATTCAGAGCACTGCCTTGCTTAAGAGCTGTCAGAATTTCTATTCATTTCTGGAGTTTATAAATTAACTATGGGAATATTTCTGGCTAGGGTGTGCTTGGTTCTGAAGCCTTGGTATCTTCAATTTCTATTGCATTTTTCTCTTTTAACTTTTAACCTTCATACACCTTTGTAATAGATCCACATTTAGAAAATTGTCCACTGGTCACAAAATTTATTTATTGTGATTTAAAATAAGTGGACAAGGACCATCCAGCTAACCTTTAAATTGATATTGACAATTGGAAGCATTTCAAAAAATTAAACATTAGTATCTATGCATCACATACATGGACTTTTGTTGAACCCAGTTTTCTAATCTCATATTGAATATATTGGCTATTTATGGACAAGATGAAGAGCGTGCTATGGAAACAGAGTATGTTAAGCACAGTTGATCAAAAAATAATTTTGTTTTTTAGAAACATAGATTCTAAGGCCACAGAAGATCTCACAGAATCCCAGAGATAAATTTTATGGGTTGAGAAATAAAAAGTACTCACTGCTCCATAATATCAAACGAATGCTAAGATTTTTTTCTCTCCTACTTCGTGACTTGTACCATCTGTTGACATCACACAATTATGAAAAAATAACATCTTACTAAGGAGAGAGAAGCAGAAGCAGTACTTCAAGTAAACGACTAAAATACTTCTTACAGACACCAGCTCCATCCATTTATACTTCCATACTTCAAAAGCTGGCACGGTTGTCTGCAAGTATCTTCTAATTGTATGATCTATTCATTTAGCATACGTATATTCAATTTGCTTATAAGTTTTAAATTAAACATAATGAACCCTTGTAGAGAAGAGTAAGGGGAGGAAGCCTGGTAAGTAAAGAAATAAAATCCCAGAAAAGAAATTACTTTTCCTGTTTTTTTTTTTTTTAATTAATTTCCTCTCTAGAATGTTAAGCATAATTAAAAAAATAACATCTTACTAAGGAGAGAGAAGCAGAAGCAGTACTTCAAGTAAACGACTAAAATACTTCTTACAGACACCAGCTCCATCCATTTATACTTCCATACTTCAAAAGCTGGCACGGTTGTCTGCAAGTATCTTCTAATTGTATGATCTATTCATTTAGCATACATATATTCAGTTTGCTTATAAGTTTTAGATTAAACATAATGAACCCTTGTAGAGAAGAGTAAGGGGAGGAAACCTGATAAGTAAAGAAATAAAATCCTAGAAAAGAAATTACTTTTCCTGTTTTTTTTTTTAATTTCCTCTCTAGAATGTTAAGCATAATTTTTCTCTTTAGTGCACTTTTTTTCCTTCACATGAGGATCTTTGACAAGATTATATTTACTGTTTTATAAAGACACCAGCATCACAACCATTTTCTCATACAAAACAGGAGAAAGATTGACAAAAAGTAGTGATCTCTACTCTAAAATACTTTTCCTCACTGAAATTATTGAAGGAACTCAGGGGAAAAAAAAAAAAAGCAGAAGGTGTCTATTTAATGAGATTCCTGACCATGGTGCCCATGGATTTATATATAATTACTTTTGAAATGTTAATTTAATTTTTAATAGCCTCCAGTTTTACCCTTTGCTCCCAGTGGTATTTTCTTGTTTAAGACTGGAGCCTTTGAGCGGAGTTTGGGTGGGAATTTCAAGCCTGACCCCAGATGCCTGGAGGAAGCCACAATGGGCAGAATGTCTTGGTCCTGCTTGAGGCTGACAGATTGGCATTCCCAGGTGTCATGAAGAGGGCTTTTACTGATTATCAGATGTATGGGTCTCCATGATTTACTCCAGTTTCAAATTTGTGTTTCTAGTTCATTTGGCAACAGTCCTAACTTAATATATGTTGCTTCTCCTCTGAATTAGGGGAATTCTCCCACTGTGCTTCCTATCAAAGTCCCAGGTAGACCTGGGAATCTACTTTGGCCAAGTCGAGAATGAGGAACACTCTTGATAAGCAGCCTCAGCGGCCATGTTCACCCCTGGAGTGAAACGTGCTGGGGTGTGGAGCAAAGTGCGGGCCCTGTGTCCTGTTAGGGAATGCCGTCCTGGCTGGAGAGAATGCTGGTAATCCTTGGTGGCTTCCACACAGGGCTGACTGATGCATAGGAACCGTAGGGAAGAATATTTGGGGAGGGGTCTGTGAACCTGTCAAGTCTCTCCCACCCCAAACATGTTAAAAGTGAAAGTGAAGTCACTCAGTCATGTCCTTCCTTTGCAACCCCATGGACTGTAGGAATGCCGTCCTGGCTGGAGAGAATGCTGGTAATCCTTGGTGGCTTCCACACAGGGCTGACTGATGCATAGGAACCGTAGGGAAGAATATTTGGGGAGGGGTCTGTGAACCTGTCAAGTCTCTCCCACCCCAAACATGTTAAAAGTGAAAGTGAAGTCACTCAGTCATGTCCTTCTCTTTGCAACCCCATGGACTGTACAAGCTCCTCCGTCCATGGGATTCTCCAGGCAAGAATACTGGAGTGGGTTGCCATTTCCTTCTCCAGGGACATTGTCCCTGACCCAGAAATCAAATCCGTTTTTTTGCAAATGAATTCTTTACTATCTGAGGCCCCAGCGAAGTCCAATATGTAACTCCTAGTGTTTACATGATCTTTTTGGGACTTTGGACTCATTATCTTATAGGTAACTGAATACACACTTAACAGTTTGTTTTGTTCAAGTCTCATTTTCACTCCTGTAATTTTCTGCATGTATTCTATAACTGAGTTAATGTATACATATTTTATGTTTTTGGATCTTATGATAAGCAACTTGAGTTTAATTAGATTTAGTTTTTTTTATTATTAGTCTTCCTTTTAATAAAGAAAAGGACATTTTATTAGAGGTAATGAGGGCTGTAAGTGTTGAACAACTTAATGAAATAGCTCTAGGAAACATGTTCTTCATGATGTAGGGAGAAATAGCTATATTTGGGCTTATAACATACCACTCTCTCCAGGGAAGAAGTCAGCCCAGGGTTTGTATCCCTCCATGACAGGGCACAGAGTAAGCAGTGTATGAACACACGCTCAGAGTCTGGGGCTCTCTGTGTTTTGCAAAGGAATGGGGGGAAAGCAGAAAAGGAGACAGGATCATTCTGAACCTTAGGATTTTGAAAGACAAGGAGAATCCATGTTTCACGGATGATTTCAATCAGGTATTTTGAAATATTTTCTGTATTTACAATGTGATTGGTTAGTGTGTACAAGCTTGTCAACACCAAAAGCAAATATATGAAAAAATACAATTTTCTCCCTAACATCAAATATGAAAATCTAGAAGTCTGTCTAGCAGTAATTATTCTTATTATTGTTGTTACCCACTTGCTTCTATTTCTACTTCTATAATGTTTGTAGAGTTCATTATAATGTATAAAGAACACTCATATACATTAATTCATGATTACGAATTATTTGCGTGTCACAGGATTTTGTTCTATAGTATATCCTTTTAAAGGGGTAAAACTTCTAAATAGATAAATTGTGCTTATTATTTTGAAAAAGATGCTTTTTTATAAAAACCAATACAATATTGTAAAGTAATTAGTCTCCAATTAAAATAAACTTATATTTTAAAAAAGTAAGAGCAACCGTGGCTAAATTGAGGGTTACTTTGTAATCTGTTTTGTTACAAGAGGTGATCGAATGCAGTTATTCAGATCATCAAGTCATATTAGCTAGCCAAATTGCTTACAATGAATGAAATGATAACCTAGAATCCAACAGCTTCAGTCAGAAAAAAATAATAGCTGTATCTTTAGTTACAGATGGAAAATCACTCTTTAGGGAGTCTTCCCAACCCAGGGATTAAACCCTGGTCTCCTGCATTACAGGCAGATTTTTTACCATTCCAGCCACCAGAGAACAAACTTCCTTTATTTAAAACCTGTTATTAGTACTTCCATTAAAACATTTATTATACTATGCTATAATTGGTAATTGTTAAAAAAAAAAACAGCCCCTTAAGCCATGAACTCCTTGAGGTTCAGTTCAGTTCAGTCGCTCAGTCGTGTCCGACTCTTTGCGACCCCATGAATCGCAGTACGCCAGGCCTCCCTGTCCATCACCAACTCCTGGAGTTCACTCAGACTCACGTCTATCAAGTCAGTGATGCCATCCAGCCATCACATCCTCTGTCGTCCCTTTCTCCTCCTGCCCCCAATCCCTTCCAGCATCAGAGTTTTTTCCAATGAGTCAACTCTTCGCATGAGGTGGCCAAAGTACTGGAGTTTCAGCTTTAGCATCATTCCTTCCAAAGAAATCCCAGGGCTGATCTCCTTCAGAATGGACTGGTTGGATTAGGGAACATTTAATGTATTTTCTGTTTATTTAATTTTCTAATATAAATTAGTAGATTCTTAAGTGATGTTTGTTTGAACTGATGCAAGCAGGAGTACATGGAGGAAATAAGATTATGAAATTAGCAAAAGAAACAGAAAACCTTGATGCTGCAGTTATTTTTGGTTGAGGGGCTGGAAGGATCAAGTCTGTCTTTATGTCATACACCTCTCAGTCTTGGCAATGAGTTTACAGTGTACTTTACATTCAGCAAGGGAGCTCCTTAAATATCAAAATTCTTGGTCCTTGTCCCTGGGCAGCTTAATTGCATTAAGCTTAGGGATGAGTCCTGGAGTCTGAGTTTTAATAAGAATCCCAGATCATTCTTCCTGATTCAGATCATTCATAAACCACACTTTGGGAATATTATTGAAAACAGAAGTACAATGATAGACCAGCAGCAAACAGGTATTGATTTCCATACAGATCTGGATATTGATATTGACAAATTTAGCATCCTGTGAAAAATGTATGTTGGTAATTCTTTTTTTTTTCAAAGAGATTAATTCTATGTATTTCTATGAGCATTACTATTTTTCTTTACTATATTTTATGACCAGTTATCAATTATTTGTCACTAGTCACCCATAAATGGAGATAAAGCTTTAAAAGGCCACACTTCAATTACATAACATCACTATGAATAAATTGGGGTCTTCAAGTACTGTTCATTGTAAGATAATCATTTTGTATTTAAAGTAATAGTATTAATCATAAAACTTTCATTTGTCATGATATTGATGACACAGATACTTTCACCAAAGCTGCTTCCTGATTTAGCAGTTGTGAATGGATTCCTATACAAGTTCAGTTTTCAGTAGGTGTTGTACTGTCTGAAAGATGGATTTAGTCAGGCTGTTTAGAAATATATGTTCAAAACATAGAACTGGAAATTATTCAGCAAAACTCAATATGAAATAGAACATTTTCCTCTAATTGTGCAGTCTTAATCCTAGAGAATATTGGTACCTCAAGAACTGTATCTGAGCAATTCGAGTTGATACTCTTTCTCAATTCTGTTTGAATGTCTCTTTCTTTTAGGGAATATGATTTTTGTAGCCCTGACAGATGCCTACATATTAATGGTTACTTATTTTACTTGTGGGAAACGTAAAAATAAGTATGAGTGTGGATGTGGAATGAAAAGCCCCTCTAGTCTTGCATTAGAGATTGTAATGTCTGATAGTATATATCAGTGTATTAAGGCTCAGTTTACATCTCACTATTACATAGAATATTGGTACCTCAAGAACTGTATCTGAGCAATTCGAGTTGATACTCTTTCTCAATTCTGTTTGAATGTCTCTTTCTTTTAGGGAATATGATTTTTGTAGCCCTGACAGATGCCTACATATTAATGGTTACTTATTTTACGTGTGGGAAACGTAAAAATAAGTATGAGTGTGGATGTGGAATGAAAAGCCCCTCTAGTCTTGCATTAGAGATTGTAATGTCTGATAGTATATATCAGTGTATTAAGGCTCAGTTTACATCTCACTATTACATTTTTTTGTTACAACATCACAGCCTGCATCAAACAAGCCTAACAGCTTACACTCAGTTATTAAAAGCATTGCTTGCTGTAAAGATGTTTTATACTTGATTTAGCATGAAAACTATACATTTAAGATAGATAAAATTTCAAAGAGAAACACAAACATCTCTCAATATCTGGTTTGCACACTGTGAATATTCATTTGAACTTATCCTCTTGATTTTGCTTCTGATTTTGAATTCACTTTCAAACTTCTACTGCAACTCCCATATTTACCACGTTCAAGAGTAATTGATTAAAAGTCCATAATATAGAATATTTAAAATAAAGATTTCAAAATCATAGTAAAGAAAATACTGAAGAAAAATAGAATTTTAGTAATTCAGGGAAAATAATACACTTTTTGATGTTCTTTAATATATCTTC